>VZQC01008976.1:960128-1067380 GCA_009823505.1 Rhizomys pruinosus | reverse complement strand
AAAAAAAAAAAAAAAAAAAAAAAAAAGAAGAAGAAAAAACCAAACTACCCAGGTTTGGTGAGATGGTTGAGCAGGTAGAGACACTTGTCACCGATCCTGATGATCTGAGCTCCATCCCCAGAATCCACATGATAGAAGAACCAACTGCTACAAGATGTCCTCTGACCTTCACATCTGCACTGCAGATGCCCACACCCACACTCACAAACACATCATACACACACAAAATAAATGTAAAAACAACCCCACAAATATTGGTCTCTAGTAAAATTAATGACAATGGGAATGTGTTGCTTAAGGAGCTGTGTTCTGAGAGATGTGTGTGGAGGATTTCATCACATCAACCTAGATGGGCAGGCTTATTCCACACCTGTACTGTGTGGCACAACTGCCTACTGCACTGAAGGCAACCACAACACCATGGCAGTTTAAACAGATTTAACCACAGGGAAAGTACAGTAAACATAGGAGGTTAGGGGGTTGGAGAAATGGCTCAGTGGTTAAGCCTGGCTGCTCTTGCAGAGGACCCAGGTTCAAATTCCAGCATCCACATGGCGGCTAACAACTTCTAACTCTAGTTCCAGGGTATCTGACACCGTCTTCTGACCTCCTCAGGCATTGCATGATGTGGGTGCATTTCTGTACTTGCGGACAATACACGTATACACATAAAAATACTTGTGAAAAATAGGTGTGAGGGCTAGAGAGATGGCTCAGTGGTTTAAAGTGTGTACTGCTCTTGCAGAGGACTTGAGTTTGGGTGTGCATGCATGTATGTGTGTGTGCGTGCACGAATGCATGTGGAGACCGGAAATTGATGTTGGGTATCTTCCTCAGTTACCTCTACTGTATCTATCAAAGCCAGGGTCTCTTAGTTAAAACCATAGCTCCCCACTTGGAGTAGTATAACTAGCTGGCTTGCCCTGGGGTATCCCCTCCCTCTATCTCCCAGACTCCAGAATTCTAGGTTGGCCACTATGCCCACCCAGCTTTTTGTGGGGGCTGGGGATCTGAACTCTAGTCCTTATAGTTGTGCAAGCACTTTATCCACTGAGCAATTTCTCTAGCCTGGGTAATGTGTTACTGTACTGGATGGTGCTTTGGTCGACTCTGAATAGCTAAGAGAAAGTTAAATCATCATAAGGAGAAAGAGAGAGGGAAATCTCTGTCATTTTTTTTAAATGTGGGATTAAAAAAAAAAAGGATTAGAAGTCCATGCTGGTTTGTCTGGGGACAATATCATATACACACATTTTATTATTTTATTTATTTATTTATTATTTATTTATTTAGTCTTGTTGAGACAGGTTCTCCCTTTAGTCCCAGCTGGCCTGGAGCTCACTATGTAGACCAGGCAGGCCTTGAACTCACAAAGATCCACCTGCCTCTGCCTCCCAAGTACTAGGATTAAAGCCGTGCACCACCACACCCGGCGTTTTATTTTTTGAGACAGGGTCTCCCTATAACACCAGCTGGCCTGGAACTCACTCTGTAGAGTGAGCTTGAACTCACAGAGATATGTGTGCACCACCACGCCCAGCATAAAGAAGGTTCTCAGCCACCATGTGGTGCTGGGAATCAAACCCAGGTCTGGTGCTCTTAACCACTGAGCCATCTCTCCAGTCCCATATACACACCTTTATTTTTTTTATTTTTTTATTTTTTTTTTACAAGATTATTTTTTAATTTTTTTATTTATTTCATATGTGTATGCATGTATTGTCTGCATGCAAGTCTGTGCACCCGTGACGTGCAATGCCGCGGAAGTCAGAAGAGGGCGTCGGACTCCCCTGGAACTGGAGTTCTCCTGGAATTGGAGTTTCAGACGGCTCTCAGCCGCCATGTGGGTGCTGGGGATCGAACCCGGTTCCTCTGCAAGAGCGGTCGGCGCTCTTAACCGCTAGGCCATCTCTCCAGCCCCATACACACCTTTAAAACCAACATTTTCCTTCCTTTTTCCTTGTGGTGCTGGGTAGTTTCACATTTGCTAGGCAAACACTCTTCTAGCACTGAGCTCCATCCCAAGCCCTGTCAATGGTTTCTAAAGGTCAGTTGTCCAACACTTAAGTGTCCTCAGTGATTCATATCAAAGTGGCTTACTCACCTGCCAAGATCTGTGCCTCAGTAAAAAATGGAATTGAATGTTTTCAGACCACATAGCCAAGTCAGCCCAAGAGCAATGTCTAGATCCTGGTTTCTCAAAACCAGCCTCCTGGGGCTGGAGAGATGGCTCAGTGGTTAAGAGACTGACTGCTCTAGCAGAGGACCCGGGTCAATTCCCAGCACCCACATGGCAGCTAAGAACCATCTTAGGCCAGGCACGGTGGCGCACACCTTTAGTCCCAGGACTTGGGTGGCAGAGCCAGGTGGATCTCTGTGAGTTCAGGCCAGCCTGGTCTACATAGTAAGCTCCAGGCCAGCTGGCACTAAAGGGAGACCCTGTTTCAAAAAGACCACAAGCAAAAAAAAAGAAACAAAACAAAAACAACAACCAAACAAACAAACAAACTCTAGCCTCCTAAAAAACCAGGGCTCCTGCAGGAAAGTCTGATTCCAGGGTTGGGCAGGGAAAACACGAGACATGCCATGGCATCTCCTGCTGTAACTTCTGAAAACAAAAGGGCGTGGGCCACCGAGGGGACAGAGTCTGTGCCGGAGTGGAGGTAATGTGCACAAGAAAACAGGGGGTATGAATTATAGTTCAAAGTATAAAATAGATGTGCAAGTATGTCTACATGTGTGTATATACATATACATACTTGCATGGATATACACACATATACACATATATACATGGCTTACATGGCTGACCAAAGAAACAAATGAAGAGACAAATTTTCCTTGTAGAAGAATTTCAGAGGGCTGGAGAGATGGCCTAGTGGTTAAGAGCACCGAATGCTCTTGCAGAGGACCTGGGTTCGATCCCCAGCACCCACATGGTGGCTGAGAGCTGTCTTTATAACTCCAGTTCCAGGGGAATCTGATGCCCTCTTCTGACCTCCGAGGCATTGCGCGACACGGGTGCACCAACCTACATGCAGACAGTACACTCATACACATTAAAAAAAAAAGAATTTCAAATAATGTTAGAGGTTCCTGACTCAAGTAAGAGTGGTGGTACACAACTTTAATCCCAGCAGCAGGTGGATCTCTATGAGTTCAAAGCCAGTCTGGTCTACAGAGTGAACTCCAGGACAGCTGGGGCTATAAGGAGACCCTATCTCAAAAAGACCAATAATAATAATAATAATAATAATAATAATAATAATAATCAACTAGGGACCAGAGATATAGATTAGCAGTTAAGAACTCCTGCTGCTCCCAGAGGACTTAAGATGGGTTCCAGCACCCACATTGGGTGCCTTACAACCACCTCTTCTGGCCTCTGAGGACGGTGGGCATGTATGTGGCATACACATGTAAACATAAAACAAACCCAGCTGAGTGTGCTACATCACTCCTGTAGTCCCAGCACTCAGAAAACTGAGGTGGAAGTTGGGGGTAGGTGTGTGAGGAATCCAGCTTGGGCTACATATGTAATCTGAAAAACTTGGGGAACTGAGATTGTAGCTCAGTGGTAGAACATTTGCCTGGCACTTGCAGGAACCTGGGTTCAGTCCTCAACACCACAAACAAAACATCTACCCCACCCCCAGAAAACAAAAAGGAAGAAAAAGAACAAATCTAAGACAGAAAAACTGAGGCCTTGCCAGGTGTGGTAGTGCACGCCTTTAATCCTAGCACTTGAGAGGCAGAGGCAGGTGGATCTTTGTAAGTTCAAGGCCAGTCTGGTCTACAGAGTGAGTTCCAGGACAGCTGGTGCTACAGGGAGACCCTGTCTTGAAAAGACAAAAAAAAAAAAAAAAAAGAAAAACTGAGGCCTGACCTTAGCTGCCAGGTCTCTGATGTCACCAGCACTCAAAGGTTTTAATCACCTGCTGAGTGACCAGACAGCAACACAGCATTGTTCATGATTTAACTTACACGCGTGTCCAGAAGAGCTCCCTGAAAACAGAAATAGATTAGTGGTCCTCCAGGATCGAGGAGCAGGGAAACTGAGGGAATGCTGATGGTTATAAGATCTCATTGTACGGTGACAAAAGTTACCTGAAGTTACACAATGTTGGTTGAAGTGTGAATATGCAAATAATGAAGTGCACGGTGCACTGGGAAAGGGCAGGGTCTACAGTGCTGTGCTTAGCTGCCTCTGCCCACAGAAACCCGCCATCTTGCAGGTTAGCTGCTGAGGGCACAGGCTGTTCTGAAGGGAGGTGAAACAGCCCATCCTGCAGACAAGTTCCTTAAGCTCAGGAAGCAAACAACTCAAAAAATTCCTGAAAAAAAGACTGGTGAGGCCCCTCCCTGCTCGCCCATGACTGCTGATATCTCAAATTGACACCATTCTCTGGAAGAGGCAGGGACCAGCAAGTTGCCTGGGAAACACTTTCCAAACTACTTAGGTGCCTGCAAATTGTGTAGGGTACTCAAGGTCCGCAGATGTCATGAACTATTATCTCCCATGCTGGGTAGGCCTTGGGTGATGTAGCTGTTTCTGGGTTACTTCTTCTTCTGTAAATAACCCCAACGAGACTCAGGTGGTGGTAGCCTTTTGTCTGTTACTGGTTCACCATTTGCCATGAACAGACATTTGTTCACATCTCCCAAGGAATAATGTCATATAACTGCCACTTGAACAGGGACAGACAGAACCAAAGATGAGTCTGGGATGAGTGACTGTATGGTTCTGGCTACGGTACAGAGGCAAGCAGCTGAGGCTGAACAGCCTGAGGGTGGAGCATCATGGGAGGATGACCATCACCATATGGCTAGCTTTCCCTATATGGTATGGGACAGTATATCTCCTGGCTATGTCAGCACTTGAGTGGAGGTTCTAGAGGATGATGAGACATGCACCCAAGGCTGGGTCTTCTACCCCGAAACCCTGAGAGGGCCTTCCTCTGTGGTATGGGGTAGCATGCCTGCTTGATGAGTGGAGTCTGGTGTGTAAATAGTGACACCCTAAAAAAGGATTAGAACAAACTTTGCAGTCCATGAGAGTGAAGGGACCAGACAGTATCAGCAGGCTGCCACAGAGCTTGTCTGGCGACTGCTATGTATAGTAGAAAGTGCACCTAAGGCCAAGATGGCTACTTAGTGGGACTTGGCTTGTGTAAGAGATTGAGATGGAGGTGCTGTCTTGTTTCTGACAGTTGGCAGGACAAGACGTTAAAAAAACATTGTGCTAAAGAACCCTTCCTGAGATCCAAAAACTTGAACTCATGTAAGAAGTTGGTTAGAAAAAGAGGAAAAATATAAAAGTGATAATAAAAAACTGAAGTGGTGTTTGATGACCAGTTCATCAGCCCAGATGAGTCTTTGTTCATGCAAGAGTTGGAAAAAGGGTTATTTCCCAGGGACCTCGGACTGGGACGGAGCTTTAGTAGCTTTGTTGAGTCCTGTGGTTGAGGACAGGATCTTTGTGAAATATTATTTTATGTGTATGAGTGTATTGGCTGCACGTATGTAATTTCACCAGTCTCATGCAGTGCCTGGGGAGGTCAGAAGAGGGCGTCGGATCCCTGGGAGGAGGAGTTAGTTGGTAGCCTCCATGTGGGTGCTGGGAATCAAACCCAGGTCCTCTGTGAGAACAGGCAGTGCTTTTTTTTTTTTTTATGTGTATGAGTATACTGTCTGCATGTAGGTTGGCACAACCGTGTTGTGAAATGCCACGGAGGTCAGAAGAGGGTGTCGGATTTCCCTGGAACTGGAGTTAAAGATGGTTCTTAGCTGCCATGTGGGTGCTGGGAATCGAACCCGGGTCCTCTGCAAGAGCAGTAAGCACTCTTAACCGCTGAGCCATCTCTCCAGCCCCCAGGCAGTGCTCTTAACCACTGAGCCATCTCTCCAGTCCCAGGATACCATCATTGTAATAACAGAAACCACACTTAAGACTTACTCGAGTAATACAGGGTAGAACATCTTAGTGGGGTGCAGTGTTAACCTCAAGCTTTGTTTCGATGTGGAGCAGGAGCCCCTGAAAGCAGTGGGCCTCTGTGGTAACCATTACGCCCTTTGCGCTCAGGTTCAGTCAGCGTTTTTTTTTCAGTCCTGGGAATCAACCCAGGACCTTACCCTATGCTGTTTGTACACTGCCACCGAGCTATTCCTCTAGCAAGTAAGTAAAACTAGTTCATGATACAGCTGTGAACTGGCTTACTGGTATCCTGTATCTTAGTTAGAAATGACATCTTTCAGGTTACCAAACAATTGTAAGTTAAGTGACTTGACGATAAAGAAAACACCTAAAGAACTATCCACGTACCAGAAGTCAAGATGAAAGAAAAAACAGTCTGGGGAAAAGCTCCACCCGAGCCCTACCTGAAAGTGTTTACGTCTTGAGGGACTGAAGGTAAGTCAGTAGTGGTGATGTTATTACTGTGTTCTGTTGTGTGGTTTGTGCACACTTGTGCCTGGGGCGCAGGGACTAGAGTAAGATGTCTTTAACAGTTCAAAGTCCTTGCCTTGAAACACAATGTCCCACTGATCTGGAAGCTCACGTTGGCTCCCTCTCAATTGGCCTCTCTGCCTTCCCAGTGCTGCGGTGACAGGCACTGGGAGCTGTGCTCAGTTATTTACATGGCTGCTAAGGATTCAAACTCAGGTCCTCAAGGTTGCAGAGTGAGTACTCTTGTGAACATTCAGTGAAGGTTGTCTTTGACTCAAGGACATACTCTATAGGCCAGAGTGGCCTTCAGTTCCCCCTAGCAATCCTCCTACCTCAGCCTCTCATGTCCTGAGATTATAGCATGAACCACTACACCCTTCACTGCCAATTATTATTTTTCTGGTCTTTTCAAGACAGGGTTTCCCTGTAGCCCCAGCTGTCCTGGAACTCACTCTGTAGACCAGGCTGGCCTTGAACTCACAAAGATCCGCCTGCCTCTGCCTCCTGAGTGCTAGGATTAAAAGCATGCGCCACCATGCCCAGCATACTACCAATTATTTAATTAATTAATTAATTTATTATTTATTTATTTGTATGAATGTACTGTCTGCATGTAGGTTTGTGCACCCATGTCGTGCAATGCCACGGAGGTCAGAAGAGGGTGTTGGATTCCCCTGGAACTGGAGTTTTCCTGGAATTGGAGTTACAGTTTTCAGCCGCCATGTGGGTGCTGGGGATTGAACCGCTCTCTGCAAGAGCGGTCAATGCTCTTAACCGCTAGGCTATCCAGACCCTACCAATTATTTTTTTTTAATTTTTAAAAATTAATTTTATTTATTTCCGTATGTGTATGAATGTACTATCTGCATGCAGGTCTGTGCACCCGTGTCGTGCAATGCCGCGGAGATCAGAAGAGGGTGTTGGATTCCCCTGGAACTGGAGTTCTCCTGGAATTGGAGTTTCAGACGGTTCTCGGCCGCCATGTGGGTGCTGGGGATCGAACCCGGGTCCTCTGCAAGAGAGGTCGGCGCTCTTAACCTCTAGGCCATCTCTCCAGCCCCCCTACCAATTATTTTAAAGTGGATCCCACCAACCTGGCTTTCCAAAAAGACCAAAGAGTGTATCACAGGGCTGGAGAGATGGCGTAGTGGTTAAGAGCACTGACTGCTCTTGCAGAGGACCCAGGTTCGAATTCCAGCATCTACATGGTAGCTAAGAACCATCTTTAACTCCAGTTCCAGGGGAATCCAACACCCTCTTCTGACCTCCGAAGCACTGCATGACATGGGTGTACCAACCTACATGTAGACAGTACACTCATACACATAAAAAATACATTAAAAAAATTTAAAAAAGAATTGTCAGTTATTGAGCTGGAGAGATGGCTCAGCGATTAAGAACACTGACTGCTCTTGCAGAGGACCTGGGTTTGAATCCCAGCATCTACATGGCAGCTAAGAACCATCTTAGGCCGGGCATGGTAGCACACAGCTTTAATCCCAGCACTCCAGAGGCAGGCAGATGTCTGTGAGTTCAAGGCCAGCCTGGTCATTATAGCGAGCTCCAGGCCAGATGGGACTACAGGGAGACCAAAGAAAAAGACACACACAAAAAGTCAGTTATTTCCTTGTTCATTATTTTGCTATTACATAATTTTGTTTATCGTTATTTGTATTTTAGAAAGATTTGCCATGTGTGGTGGTGCACACCTTTAATCCCAGCACTTGGGAGACAGACATCTGAGTTCAAGGCCAGCCTGGTCTACATAGTGAGCTCCAGGCCAGCTGGGACTAAAGGGAGACCCCGTCTCAAAAAGACAAAAGAGGGCTGGAGAGATGGCCTAGCAGTTAAGAGCACCGACTGCTCTTGCAGAGGACCCGGGTTCAATCCTGAGCACCCACATGGTGGCCGAGAACCATCTGTAACTCCAATTCCAGGAGAACCCCAGTTCCAGGGGAACCGACACCCTCTTCTGACCTCTGCGGCATTGCAAAACACGGGTGCACAAAAACCTACATGCATACAGTACATTCATACACATAAATAAAAAAAGACAAAAGAAAAAAGGATGTACTTATATTTATTAATTGATTAATTGATTGATTGAGACAGGGTCTCCCTCTTTAGCCCCAGCTGGCCTGGAACTCACTACGTTGACCAGGCTGGCCTTGAACTCACAGAGATCCCCCTGCTTCTGCCTCCTAGAGTGCTAGGATTAAAGACGTGCCACCATGCCCGGCAAGACTTTTATTTTATGCATGTTTGCCTGCATGTGTGTATGTATATGTGCCATAAGCATGTGGTGCTCAGAGGCCACAAGATGGCATCAGGTTCTCTGGATCTGAAGGGCTCTTAACCCCTGAGCCATCTCTCTACCTCTTTTGCTGTTGTTTCATTATATAACCCAGAGTCTCATTGAGCTCACAGCAATACTTCTGCTTTAGTCTGCCAAGAACTGAATAAAGGAGTAACCACCTTATGTGTGAACACGTGTGTGGGTACATACTCTGGGGCATGCAGAAAGGCTAGGGCACTGAGTGCCCCCACTTTATAACTCTCCCTTGTGACACTCTCTCACTGAACTGGAGCTTGGCTGATGGGCAGCAAGTCTCAGTGACCGACCTGTCTTGTTTTTTCTCCCAGAGCTGGCATTATAGGCATGCATGCCACATCTGGCTTTTTATGTAGGTTCTGGGATTTGAACTCATGTCCTTACATTTATGCAGCAAGTGCTCTCACCTGCTAAGCCATCTTTCCAGGATCCCCCACTTCATTGGCTGTGTAGCTTAGGCTGTGGTCCTCTTGTCCCCCTTCCTGAGTACTGGGATGACAGGCATACACCAGGAAATGGTTCTAGTTTTGTTTTTTGTTTTTTGTTTTTTTGTCTTTTTGAGACGGGGTCTCTCTGTAGCCCCAGCTGTCCTGGAACTCACTCTGTAGACCAGGCTGGCCTTGAACTCACAAAGATCTGCCTGCCTCTGCCTCCCAAGTGCTAGGATTAAAGGCATGCGCCACCACACCCGGCAATTCTTATTTTGTGTGTGTATGACTGTACTGTCTGCATGCAAGTTGGTGCACCTGTGTCATGCAATGCCACAGAGGTCAGAAGAGGGCGATGGATTCCCCTGGAACTGGAGTTAAAGACAGTTCTCAGCCGCCATGTGGGTGCTGGGAATTGAACCTGGGTCCTCTGCAAGAGAAATCAGTGTTCCCAACTGCTAAGCCATCTCTCCAGCCCTTGGAATGGTTCTAGTTTTATCAAACATTCCTTATGCAGCATCAAGAAATCCAAAGGCTCCTGTGTAGTTTATAATGGTGCCTCACTATAGTTAAGATTTCAAATAGAATTTCTATTACTGTACTATGATGTTTATTTATTCTTTAGCCCCAGCTGGCCTCGAACTCCCTATGTATATCAAGATGGCTTTAATCTTAGAGATCTGCCTGCCTCTGCCTCCAGAGTGCTGGGATTAGAGGAGTGACCACCACGTCCAGCCTCATGTTTATATCTTAAACATTTTTGTTTCAATCCCTGATTAAAAAAATTTCCTCCTGGGCTAGAGAGATGGCCTAGCAGTTAAGAGCGCCGACTGCTCTTGCAGAGAACCCGGGTTCGATTCCCAGCACCCACATGACAGCTAAGAACTGTCTTTGACTCCAGTTCCAGGGGAATCTGACACCCTCTTCTGACCTCCTCAGCATTGCACGACACGGGTGCACAAACCTACATGAAGACCATACATTCATACACATAAAAAAAAATTTCCTCCTTTCCTAATACTTTCTCATTTAAAAGACTGTAAAATGGGCTACCCACTACTTCAAACTTCTTGCAAACAACAACCACTTGATTCCCAAGAGACAGTCACTGCCACAACTTCTCCACACTCAGTATACCCACCCCAGGAGCACTGTCAGGTACTTTGAGAACTCTGCATTCCTTAAAGGTGATTCTTCAATGGGAATCCTCTGCACAGTGATTGCAAAGATTGATAGAACAGTAAAGTTTAAAATGAGGTAGTTTTTTCCAACTGAGGTTTTGCAGGCAGCCAGACTCTGAACAGCTTTCCAGGCCCTGTTTTTATGGCAGATGCTATCAGGTGCAAACCAAAAAGACTCAGCACTTGGCTCCTCACTGCTGAGGAATGGGCGCTGTGGGTGCGAACACGGGGGTGAGGAGTGTTCAAGCACACTGCAGGGAAACCCTTTTCCACCATGGAGAACTGTGTCCTGGAGCGTCACTAGTTCCTCCAGGTCTCCATGGGATAGCTCCTAGGGATGGAAGCCAGCTCAAAGCCTGGATTATTTGTATGGGAAACACAAAGACCATTTATAGGAACCAGCCTGGCTTTGTTTGTGAACACATTTTTGTGGAGTGGAAGCGTAGACACAGTGGATGTGGAAATGAAGGGAAGGCAACACTCAGCCCAACATCCAGCATCTCCAGGAGACCTCACACCCACCACATAGCCTGAGCGAAGCACAAGTGGGAGCTATGAGGTCTTCCTGTGGGAATTAGTATGACCTCAAACCATAGCCCAGTAAAAAGCAGAATTTAGATTTGGAATTTTTTTCATTGAGAAAAGAAATACAAGACTATATGTTCAGGGACCATTTCCATAGTTTGTTACTAGAGAGGTTTCTCTGATTGTGCAGAGTACCAGAGCCATGTAGCCTTCTCTCCTGAGCGCGAGGCCAGCTCCTGGTGTTGCTTTGGTGCAACTACCACTCACCACTGATAACTGTTTTCTCTCCTCTAGCAGAGGAGAGAGAGAGAATGCAGTCTGAGTGGTTTAACAAAAAAAGAAAAGAAAAAAAAGAATCACATTTATTTATTGTGTGTTGGTATGTATGTGCACACCTTTGAGCCTGAGCCTCCCCACTGGTCTGAGTTTTCCATTCTTACAGAAGGTACCTTTGGTATTCTGAACTACTGTGGGTGACTCAAAGATTTGATAGTCAGTGGCAGTGTCAAAGTGCCCTGCTGTCCAGAGCCCTAATCCATACAAAAGGACTCCTGGTTATTTTTTTAAAATATTTTATTTAGTATTTAAATTTTATGTGTATGAGTGTACTGCTTGCAAATATGTAAGTGCACTTATGTTGTGCAATGCCTGTGAAAGACAGAAGGTGATGGTTCCCCTGGAACTGGAGTTAAGGACAGTTGTTAGTCACCATGTGGGTGCTGGGAATGGAGCCCAGGTCCTCTGCAATAGCAGTCAGTGCTCTTAACTGCTGAGCCATCTTCTCTCCAGCCTGACCCCTGGTCTAAGTTTTCTCGTCCTTGACTTTGGTGGGGCACCCCCACCCCCACAGGTCCCTCATACCCCCACAGAACTTGTGTTTTCCCACTATAGGGAGACACACACAGGTCACCCCCACCCCAAGCAATAAGATGTAGACGACAAGCAGCAGACAGCACCTCCCAAGATGAGCACACATGACAGCTGTCAAAGGAGACGGCGCTTTATACTTTCTTTTAAACTTGCAATGTTTGTCTTTATTTTGTTCTTTATATTTTGAAAGTGAAAAGAAATAGTACTGAGTCAATTCCTTTTTGTTTTTAAATATTTTTTCTATGTATTTACAAGCCTTAAAGTTGCTCTAAAGATTTCAAAAGTATTAAGAGTATTTTTTCCCGGGTAGCGCTTGTTCTGAACAATTCTTGGAGTTTTCTGTCCACAGCACTTACTTCTGTTCGAAGGTTATGTATGTTTTGATTACTATTGTGATTTTTTAATTTTCTGAAGCAAGCTGAGAGGCAGGCAGAAGATTTGGTGCTGGGGTGGGTGGGGGAGGGATAAAAGAGAGAGAGAAAAAAAAGACCTTTCTTACCTTGTTCACCTCAAACCTCTATCTGGACTACCAGCTATGCCTTAACACAAATGTGAGGTGCGTCTGAAGGGGAGGGCAATTTATTTCTCTGCTTTTCTATTATACAAGTTGTTTACAGAAACTGCAAATTAAAAAATTACACACTGGCATTTGCAGTCCTTAAAATAAATTAAAAGTTCAATTTTTTTCCCTTTTTTTTCTTTTTTTTTTTTTTTTTGCTAAATGTGTTTTTTAAAGTATGAGTCCTTGTTTAAAAAGAAAAGATTAAAACAGAAAATAGTTTCTATAAATAATACATGTATTTTGGTTCCGTGCTCCCGCCCTCAGGTTTGAAGTCTGCTGTTCCAGTACCTTTTTCCTTCATGATCACGTTTCCTTTTCCCCTCTCCCACTCGTGTACACGTGGGGGTTTCTGCGAGAATTGGCCTTGCTGCACTGTGATTGGCGAAGACGGGAAACTTTTTTAAAAAAATACTTAAATTGTTTCTTTTGTTTCATTTTGTGTATTTCGGTTTTAGTTGTCCTCAGACTCCTCTTCTGCTTCCCGCAGCCACGTGAAAAATGCTGTGACAGATTTGAGGGCCACGCCCTTCCCGCTCTGCTCCGCAGGGTCCTTGCTGCTCTCCCATTTGTAGAAGGCATCCTCCGAGATCACCTCCTCATCGTACAGGCAATCGAAGAACATCCGGAGCAAATCTGCAGGGGTGGAAAACTGCTATTGGTTTGGGCACTGCAGATGAGAGGATGCAATGGGACCACAGGAGTGCGGTGAATGCAGTGAGTGCGGTGAATGCAGTGATTGCAGTGAATGCAGTGATTGTAGCAGCACATAAGCAGCGACTGCAGGAATGCAGTGAATGCACATTAACTCCCAGAGCAGGGAGAAAAACACACCCCATTCCCTTTTAAGTTTCTGTAGAGGAATCCGGGCGTGGTGGTGTGACTTAAATCCCAGCACTGGGGAGGTAGAGGTAGGTGGATCTCTGTGAGTTCAAGGCCAGCCTGGTCTACAGAGCGAGCTCCAGGACAGCTGGTACTAAAAGGGAGACTCTGCCTCAAAAATACCAAAAAAAGGAAAAAAATTAAATAAAAAAAAAGTTTCTGAGGAGCAAAGTGCTAGCAGTCCGAATTATTTTTATCTTTCACTTTATTCAAATGCAACTATTTCTGAAACTGTTGAGGCTGTTCTATTAGGTGGTTCTCAACCTAAGCACCAAAAATTAAATATAACTCTCCCCTCTAATATTGTATTTTTAAAATGAAAAGAGTGACTATTTATATGGAAAACATAGCAGAAACTACCTCAACTATACTTTTTTTTTGGGGGGGGGGACTTTTTGAGACGGGTCTCCCTGTAGCTCCAGTTGGCCTGGAGCTCACTCTGTAGACCAGGCTGGCCTTGAACTCACAGAGATTCGCCTGCCTCTGCCTCAAGAGTGCTAGGACTAAAGGCATGCGCCACCATGCCTGGCCTTATACCTTTTTAAAAAATATAATTTTATGGGGCTGGAGAGATGGCCTAGTGGTTAAGAGAGCCGACTGCTCTTGGAGAGGACCCGGGTTCAATCCCCAGCACACACATGGTGGCTGAGAACTGTCTCTAACTCCAATTCCAGGAGAATTCCAGTTCCAGGAGAATCTGACACCCTCTTCTGACCTCTGCAGCATTGCACAACATGGGTGCACAAACCTACATGCAGACAATACATTCATATACATTAAAAAAATAAATAAGGGTTGGAGAGATAGTCTAGCGGTTAAGAGCACCGACTGCTCTTGCAGAGGACCCGGGTTCAATCCCCAGCACCCACATGGCGGCTAAGAACCGTCTGTAACTCTAATTCCAGGAGAACTCCAGTTCCAGGGGAATCCGAGACCCTCTTCTGACCTCCGCGGCATTGCACGACACAGGTGCACAGACCTGCATGCAGACAGTACACTCATACACATACAAAAATAAATAAATAAAAAAACTTAAAAAAAATATAAAAAAAAAATATATATATAATTTTATGCGGGGCATGGTGGCACACACCTTTAATCCCAGCACTCAGGAGGCAGAGGAAGGTGGATCTCTGTGAGTTCAAGGCCAGCCTGGTTTACAGAGTGAGTTCCAATAGCTGGGGCTACAGGGAGACCTTGTCTCAAAAACACCAAATAAATAAATAAATAAAAATAAAATTATATGGATGACTGTTTTGCCTGAATGTATGTAATTGGACCCATGCATTTCCATGCCTGTGGAAGCCAGAAGAGGGTGTCAAATCTCCTGGAACTAGAGTTATGGACATTTCTTAGCCATCATGTGGGTGCTGGAATGGAACCTGGGTCCTCCGCAAGAGCAGCCAGTGCTTTTAACCACCACACCATCTCTCCAGCCCCTCATCTAGATTTTATTCAGTTAAAATATACTTATTTGTTGTTTTTATTCTCTATAAACTGGGGGAGGGTGGGGAGGTAGGAGGGTGCTAGAGAGAAGGCTCACTGGTCTGTAAGTCCAGTTCCAGAGGATTTGATGCCCTCTTCTGGCCTCCTCAAGCATTTCATGCATTGGTATACTTATTTATTTATTTTTTGGTCTTTTTGAGACAGGGTCTCCCTGTAGCCCCAGCTGTCCTGAAACTCACTCTGTAGACCAGGCTGGCCTTGAACTCACGAAGATCCGCCTGCCTCTGCCTCCCAAGTGCTAGGATTAAAGGCGTGCGCCACCACGCTCGGCTTTGCATAGGTGTACTTATATATGTAAGCAAAACACAAGAGAAAAAATTTAAATGTCTAAACTGTCTGAATAATTTTTAATTATTTTCTCTCACAGTGGACACTTACATTACTGCTCAAAAAAGAGAGAGAAGTTGGTAGAGATATTAAGCTCCTTGGAGTATATTTTATGCTCCCTTTAAAATAAACTTCTTGGGCCAGGCGTGGTGGCGCACGCCTTTAATCCTAGCACTTGGGAGGCAGAGGCAGACGGATCTTTGAGAGTTCAAGGCCAGCCTGGTCTACAATGTGAGTTCCAGGACAGCTGGGGCTACAGGGAGACCCTGTCTCGAAACGACCAAAAAAAATAAATAAATAAAATAAAATAAAATAAAATAAAATAAACTTCTTGGGACTGGGAGTGCACAGCTCAGTGCTGGAGCATCTGTCTGCTATGCATAAGGACCTGCGTTCAACCCACAGCACTGCAAAAGGAAGTTCGCCAAAACAGGCTTCTCAGATTTAATTCACTTAGCTTTCTGATCATACACACTAATTGGAGATGCAGTGACTGAATAGTAAATGCTATTAAATATGAGACCTAGACTGACTCACAGTTAAAAAATTTTGGTGCTCGCTTCGGCAGCACATATACTAAAATTGGAACGATACAGAGAAGATTAGCATGGCCCCTGCGCAAGGATGATACGCAAATTCGTGAAGCGTTCCATATTTAAAAAAAAAAAAAAAAAAATTTTGGACTAATCTTTGTAATTATGTTAATCTATTATCACTGAAAACAATCACTTGACCCCTCAAAACCCTCACTGATCTATAGAGAAATGAAAAGGGGGGTGATGATTCTGGTGGTGTTAGGTTCCAACCCCAGTAGCTCTCCAAGGAGGACTGTAGTTGATGGGATACTCTGAATACAGAATATAGGTTTTGTCCTGCAACTTGACCTCATTGGAAACTTAGCATCTTCCTGTAGCAATAAAGAAAAGGAAGGTATTCTGCTAAGAGTGTCCTCTCGAAGGCTCCGAGAGAAGGGAAATAGCAATGCAGATTCACATCAGACTTAGACTCTGCCTAGACTAGGAGGATGATGTGTTTTAGCCTAGTCTCTCTCAGAAAGATTTAGGAGTGCTTACAAAGAAGGAAAACTACAAAAGCCACAACAAGCAAAGTGTTTACAAACCACCTCAGATGCATCTCTGAAATAATTCTGCACTACTCATGTGCAGGAAGTGCAGTAGAATCTTCAAGACATCAATCAGTGATCCACTACCCAGCATCTGTAACAACTGGTTGTGGATGAAACCTTAACACTGGTAATAACTGTGGACTGAGAATGCCCTGGGGACACTAGGGGCTCAGCGTTCTGAGACTGTGCCCACCTGCACTGTCTGATGTGCATCCAAAAATGTGCACATGGCTCCTGAGATGGAAATGAACCAAAATGGAAAATTCACTTCTCAGTCACAGTAGCCACATGTAAGAGCAGAATGGCCACGAGGGGCTTGTGGTTGCCATGTTGCCAGCCTCAACAGTGTGCACATTTCCATGGGGGAAGGTTTTTTTGGGTCTTTCTGAGACAAGGTCTCCCTGTAGCTCTGGCTGTTTTGGAACTCACTCTGTAGACCACGTTGGCCTTAAACTCACAAAGATCCGCCTGCCTCTGCCTCCCAAGTGCTAGGATTAAAGGTGTGCGCCACCACGCCCAGTTGGAGATTTAATTCTTATTGTAGGATAAAACTTCCTGCCAGGCGTGGTGGTGCACACCTTTAATCCTAGCACTTGGGAGGCAGAGGCAGGTGGATCTTTGTGAGTTCAAGGCCAGCCTGGTCTACAGAGTGAGTTCCAGGACAGCTGGGGCTACAGGGAGACCCTGCCTCGAAAAGACCAAAAAAAAAAAAAACAAAAAAAAAAAAAGAATTTAAATCTTAAAAAAAGAACAAAAATAAAAAAAAATTTTTTTGTGTGTGTCTTTTTGAGACAGGCTTTCCATGTAGCCCCCACTGTCATGGAACTCACTCGTAGACCAGGATGGCTTGAACCACAGGAGACAGGATTTCGCCTGCCTCTGCTTTCCCAAGTGCTAGGATGATTAAAGTTAATGTGCCACCATGCCCAATGCAGGCATTTTAAGTTTTGAGGTTAGGTCTTCTGCTGTGTAGCCCAAGCTGGCATGGAAAGCATGAACTTCTTGACTCAGCAGTACAAAGGCTGTCATGACAGGAAGAAGCCAAAATACCTGGCTAAACTAGATTTCTTTTTTATTTATTCTTATTAGTTTTTATGGAGATGTACTGTCTGCCATGTATGTGATGCACCCATGTAGTGCAGTGCTGGAAGGTCGCAAGAGGGCATCAGATTCCCTTGGAACTGGAGTTAAAGAGGTTTCAGCTGCCGGTGGGTGTCGGGAATTAAACCCGGGTCCTTCACAAGAGCAGTTGTCGTCTTAACCGCTAAGCCATCTCTTGAGCCCCTAAACTAGATTTCTTACTACAATTTTTTACACAAGAAAATATTCCGATAATTTAAAATTCAGGTACTGAAAAGTTGTTGATTATCCAAATTGTATTAAATGATTCTTCTACTGACCCCAAGTCAACTTTAAAGTCTTGTCTGGGTCTCACAGACTAGCCGAGTTAACTGTAATATTATGTAAACTTACTGGCAGGTTGATCGAGTTTTACTATTGATGCTTGTAGTGCATAAAGTGCTTGCAGCTCCTTCTCTGTATCTGAGTCTAGGTACTTGGAGTAAGATCTTCACTCTTGCTTGATGACAGGCAGTTGTCCACTCTGAGGTAGAGCAGTCAGCTGCTGAGGGGTGACCACAAAGCCCTTTGGAGTTAAAATAAAAAAGAATTTGGAGTTAACATACATGACCATTTTCACTTGTCTAGGTACACTGGTCCCAAGACCATCTGTTAAAGGAGCCATGGAGAGGGGATCCAAGGCAAAGATGTGAAGACAGGCAGGGTCTCACTATGGTAGCCCTGATCTCTGACCTGGACTTTATATTGCTATTCTACCCGGGCTCACAGAGATGAGTGCTGCCTTGCCTTGGGCTTCTCAGTTGCTGGGATTAAAGGCCATGCCCTCCCCCCCCCCCCCAGACTGGTGAGCCAAAGCAAAGATTTTGAGTCTAATGAGTTCTCTTCTTTTGGTGGTAACAGAGATTTAATCAAGCACCTAACTCTTGGGAGGTAAGTGTTCGGCCACTGAGCAACATCCCTAGCCCTCACTTTTTTTTTTTTTATGCAGCCCCAAAGGGGCTATTCTTTTTGGTCTTTCGAGACAGGGTCTCCCTCTAGCCCCAGCTGTCCTTGGAACTCACTCTATAGACCAGGCTGACCTTGAATTCACAAAGATCTGCCTGCCTCTGCCTCCCAAGTGCTAGCATTAAAAGCGTGTGGCCACCACACCTGGACCTCATTGTACTTTTTATTATTTTTTATTATTTATTTTTTTATTTTAAAGATTTTTAATTTTTTGTTTTATTTATTTATGTGTATGAGTGCCCCAGAGGTCAGAAGAGGGTGTCAGATTCCCCTGGAACTGGAGTCAAAGACAGTTCTTAGCCATCATGTGGGTGCTGGGAATCAAACCCAGGTCCTCTTCAAGAGGAGTCAGTGCTCTTAACCACTGAGCCATCTCTCCAGTCCCAAAGTACTTGTCTTTTTTTTTTTTGTCTTTTTGAGACAGGGTCTCCCTGTAGCCCCAGCTGTCCTTGAACTCACAGAGATCCGCCTGCCTCTGCCTCCCAAGTGCTAGGATTAAAGGCGTGCACCACCACGCCCGGCTAGTACTTGTCTTATATAAAACAAATATCTTATAGAAAGTAAAACATAGAGCATGTGAAACTGTACTTTAGAGCACTGTCAATGTGATCTGAAAACAACTGTGCTCTTATATTGTGAATCCCTTAAAAAAATAAACAAAAATAAATAAAAATCTTTTTTATTAAAGAAATTGTACTTTATTACTTCATATACCTATTTATATAAAGTGACTTTCCTGTTGAGAATGGTCTTCTTTTTATTTTATTTTTGTTAAATTTTTTTATTTTATTTTATTTATTTCCGTATGTGTATGAATGTATTGTCTGCATTCAAGTCTGTGCACCTGTGACGTGCAATGCCTCGGAGGTCAGAAGAGGGTGTCGGACTCCCCTGGAACTGGAGTTCTCCTGGAATTGGAGTTTCAGACGGCTCTCGGCCGCTATGTGGGTGCTGGGGATCGAACCCAGGTCCTCTGCAAGAGCGGTCGGTGCTCTTAACTGCTAGGCCATCTCTCCAGCCCATGTTTTATTTATTTTTGTATGTGTATGAGTGTACTATCTGCATGTAGGCTTGTGCACCCATGTCGTGCAGTGCCGCAGAGGTCAGAAGAGGGTGTCGGATTCCCCTGGAACTGGAGTTCTTCTGGAATTGGAGTTACAGACGGTTCTCGGCTGCCATGTGGGTGCTGGGGATCAAACCTGGGTCCTCTGCAAGAGCAGTCGGTGCTCCTAACCGCTAGGCTATCTCTCCAGCCCCGAGAATGGTCTTCTTTTGATACTAGATCAAGATTATTCAATCAAAGTTATACACTGCAAATAAAAACTACTAGGAACAGAGTAAAAATACTACAAAAGCTGGGCATGGTGGCAGACAACTTTAATCCCTGCAGAGGCAGGAAATCTTTGTGAGATTGAGGTCAACCTGGTGCCCATAGAGAATTCCAGGCCAGTCAGGGCTATGCAGTGGATCTCTGTCAGGAAATAAACAAAAAAATATGACTCCAAACCCAAAAACCTTCAACCCATGAACCAGACTTGATGGCACACACCCAGAAGATATAGGCAGGATGATGAGGAGTTAAAGGTCATTCTGAGTTGCATAGTGAATTCAAGGATAGCCTGGGCTACATGAGCCTTTGTCTCAAAAAAAATAAAGAATATTCAACCTATCAGGAATGGAAGAAGTGGCCTTGATTGATGGATGCTCAAAGGAGACTACAGAGGCTCCAGGAGCATTGCTGCAGCAGCTTTGCTGAACTAGAGAACACAAGACACATGGTGGGGGTTCAGATCTGTTTCTTCTGACAGAGCAACAATCCACCCATGGTTGAGACAGCCAGGACACAGAGATGCACCTATTTGTATACAAGAACTCAACTATAAAGGGCAAGCTTTTAAAGCTAATATAAAATCAGATCATGTAACAAGTAGCTGACACACTATGGATTTCGGATGGCAAAGCTGCTTTCAAAAATGTCACTTACCTATGATAGCTGCTTTACAAACAGCTGTCATTAAAGCTCTGAGGAATGTAGGTGAGCTCATCTGGCTTTCATCTAGATTAGCCTGGAGTGGAAATTTAAAAAGAAAGAAGAGTTAAAGCCACCTTACACATGTTCTGTGTGAAAATGCGCCAAGAAATTATTAGGTCCAGGGACCATCTCTGCTATTCTACGCTCACTTGATGACTCACAGAGCACTGTGGACCATGTACATTTGGAAGTATAACCATTTAACAACAGCATTCCTCAATAAATACCCACATAAGGAGATCTGTCCAAGTCTACACACTTAGGTTGTACTATGACTCGGTGTATCCTGCAGTATGTTCTCAGCCTTGTGTTGTAGCTATGACATATACATATACCAACATGCTGCTTCATCTTAATTCACAGTAAATTAGAGGCCAGCCTCCAGCATTGCCTTAAACAAATTCTTTAGGTGATGAAAAACTGGATCCAAATGTCTTTTTTGAACTCACAGAAATTGCCTGCCCCTGCCTTGCTGGGATTAAAGGGTATACCACTATACCCAGCAATGTTTATGTTCTTAACACAGAAACAGAATTAATACTTGGTTCATCTTTCAATAGCATCCCATGGTCTTTCCCACAGAAAGAGTTTTTATATAACATCTGGCCAGGACAAACTGAAGATGTAAACTCAGGTGTTTACAAAGCTTAGAATTTCAAAGCTATAGATGACCTTAGTGATTTTAGAATGGAGGCAGATTAAGTGGCAGCTCTCTTTGTTGACCACCTGCTTTCACTAGAGATAAACTCCTGAGATGGACACCAGCACAGTGGCCAGGGACAGCTGTGTTCCAGCTGGAGGTTCCCATACCACACCAAGCACAGAACAGAAGCTGTGGTGCCCCTGCCAGTGGCTGAGGAGGAGCTGTGCAGGCCAAGTGCTATGCTGGGAAGATTTCCTAAGCACTGGGGTCATAAGCTAGCTGCTGGGTTATACCTTTTAAAAACTTGATTTGGGTTGAAGCCAAGCCTCAAAGAGTTACTTTTGAGAAGTCTCAACAATTATCTTTGAAAAACAAATGAGAATATACTATCATTTTTGTTCAACAATATTTAAAAAACAGGTTGACAGATCAATCTGAAGAAATGAGAAATATCTGAAATCCACAAAGGACTAGATTTCAAGGAACAGGAACAAAATAAACAGATTAGCTGCATGTAATTAGATAATGCCACTTCCAAACCAAGGGAGTGCTCCTCTGTCACAAAGAAACAAGCTGCCTCTCTCTTCCACCAGATCAGGGCAACTGTTTTAGCACCCAACAGAGAAGAGACTTGAAAAGCGCCAAGAAATGCTGGGTGTGGTGGTGCATGCCTTTAATCCTAGCACTTGTGAGGCAGAGGCAGGTGGATCTTCTGTGAGTTCAAGGCCAGCCTGGTCCACAGAGTGAGTTCCAGGCCAGCTGGGGCTATAGGGAGACCCTGTCTCAAAAAAAAAAAAAAAAAAAAAAGCGCCAAGAAAACTACAGGTTAAGCAAACNAAAAAAAAAAAAAAAAAAAAAAAAAGCGCCAAGAAAACTACAGGTTAAGCAAACATGCTACCAACAAAGGAGCAGGAAGGAGGATAGCCTGACCACTGCTGCTGCGGGTTCCTGTAATCCAGCCAGCAGAGCCATGGCGCTGCCGCTCTGTGAGCTCAAGCACTACTGAGCTTCGCTTTAAAAAAAAATATTACCAATCAGAATTTATGTTTGGTAAAATTTTCTCTTTCTCCGCTCTCCTCTCTCTCATTCTCTCTTTTGAGGCAGGGACTCTTTGTAGTCCTAGCTAGCCTGAAACTTGCTAAGTAGACCAGGGTAGCCTTGACCTCACACAGGTCTACCTGCCTCTGTCTCTCCTGGGATTAAAGGTGTGGGCCATAATGTTCAGCATACTCTCTTTTTGAGACAGTGTATCACTATAGCCTGACTACTCTAGAACTCAGGCTGGCCTTGAACTCAAGAGATCTGCCTGCCCTAGTCTCCAGAATGCTAGGATTAAGAGCACGTACTACTCCAGGCTCTTTCACTTTAAAAATTTTAATTGTGTGTGTGTGTGTGTGTATGAAAGAGAGAGAGAGAGAGGAGACAAGAGGCCAACTTGAGTCAGTCCTCTGCTTCCACCATGTGAGTGCCTGGGATCAGACTCAGGCTGTAAGGCTTCCTGGCAAGTGCTTTTACCCACTGAGCCATCTCTCCTTCTCCTTAGAAGAACTGTTATAGGGCGTGGTGGCCCACACCTTTAATCCCAGCACTGCGGGGGCAAACACAGGTGAATCTCTGTGAGTTCAAGGCCAGCCTGGTCTACAGAATGAGTTCCACGACAGCTGGAGCTATAGGGAGATCCTGTCTCAAAAAGACAAAATAATAAAATAAAATAAATAAAATAAAAAATAATAAAAAATGGCCGGGGTGGCGCACGCCTTTAATCCTAGCACTTGGGAGGCAGAGGTAGGCAGATCTTTGTGAGTTCAAGGCCACCCTGGTCTACAGAGCGAGTTCCAGGCCAGCTGGGGCTACAGGGAGACCCTGTCTCGAGAAGACGAAAATAAAAATAAAATAAATAAAATAAAAATAAAACAAAAAAGGCAAATATAAACAAACATACATTTTCAAAGGCTCCATTTTTGTGAAAATGCATGAATGTTAAGGACAGGAGATAAATGGCTGAAATGGCAAAATATAAAAGAATTAATTCTGCACAACTGGAACTCACTATGTAGACTAGACTGGCCTTGAACTCATAGAGATCTGCCTGCTGGATTAAAGGCATGTATCACCACACCCGGCTCAAAAGTAAAATCTTTAAAATTATTTTCAGAAGAGATCGGTATAGAGAAGCTTCCAGAGCACAAAGCCACAAATGAAAATGCAAGAGCGTGAGCACGGGTAGTGCGTGAGTGTTATTCCAGCACCTGGAGGTTGGGGCAGGAGGATCAGAACTTCAAGGTAATCCTCAGCTACATAGGGATTTGGAGGCTATGTTGGGCAACACAAGACTCTGTCTCAAAAAAGGGAGGGGGGACTATGTAATAAACCACATGACCTAAACTTCTGGACCAGATGTGGTGACCATGTTGACACAGCACAAACTGCTTTGAAAGGGATGTTGAAAAGCCAGGCTGCAGCTGTAGAGAAAGATGGCTCTGCAGTTAACAGCACTTGGCTGTTCTTCAAAAGGACCTGGGTTTTGTTTCAAATATCCATATAGTGGCTAACAACCATCCTTAATTCCAGTTGCAGACAATCTAATGCCCACTCTGACCTCAGCAGACTCTAGCCATGCACATGGTACTGTTAGGACCGGGTCAGAAACAGTTAATTAAAAGGAAGGAATTAGGGCTAGAGAGATGTCCTAGTGGTTGAGAGTGCCGACTGCTCTTGCAGAGGACCCGGGTTCGATCCCCAGCACCCACATGGCGGCTGAGATATCCCTGTCCAAATTCATTCAACTTTCCATCTATGATCTCATAAAATGATATATATCTATATATATATCTAGAGTATAATAGAAACAGTTTAAAAACAGACACAAACAACATAGGCTCTATAACCCACGAAATAAAGGGTAAGATTTCAGAGTCACTGACCTGAAGCATGAGCCAATATATTTCACAGTGACTGCTTGCTGCTTGTTTTATTTAGTATTTGAGTGATAAATTACAGAGTATATTCCAGTATAGCATAATGAAAGACCAAGAAAACTGGATCTCTGTTCTGAAAATAATTATTTTAAAGATTTTACTTTTTTTTTTTTTTTTTNGAGCGTGGAGGACTGTTGAGAGTGGAGGGAGGAGAGGGGAGAGGGATGAAACTAGCAAGCTAGCTCCCTTAAGTAGGACCTCTGGAGAAGGTTCAGTAACCTTCAAATGTTTAAGGCTATTAGATAAAAACCATCAACTGTGCTACCATGTGTTTCTGCTCAGAGAAAACACTTAGGAACTGTGGAGCATTTAGAAGTCCTTTAAGCACTCTAAGTATGAAACAGAGAAATATATAGATCCTAAGTATAACTACATGAATCTTCATTTACCCTTGCCTATGTA
Organism: Rhizomys pruinosus; assembly: GCA_009823505.1. Classification (NCBI taxonomy): domain Eukaryota; kingdom Metazoa; phylum Chordata; class Mammalia; order Rodentia; family Spalacidae; genus Rhizomys; species Rhizomys pruinosus. Next base: position 1,043,059 of record VZQC01008976.1, on the reverse strand, counting down.
ATTAGCACCTGAATTAAGAAAGGGATTGTTGTCTGCACCTACCCCCAGCCCCTGCTCCAGTTATAACTATCCCCAAGGGAAGGAGGATATCCTGACTTCTAACACCAACATTCTTAGACACAGGAATGCATTTTTAATAGCCCGTTTCAGGTGTCAAGGGCTGGCCAATAGAATAGATTTGTTTAGTTGAGAAAATGTCTTTAAGACTCAGTAGTATTACCATATTGCATGGTGTAATGCATTCTAAAAATTAAAAACACTTCGTAAGCTGCCATTCATAAAATAAAGGACATAACTTCAACACCAAAGAAACTTTTAACTTGTCATCTCTTACAATTTAAAAGCATACACTGTAATTTCTTTTTTCCTGTAAAGGCAGGGAAACAAACAAATTTACAGGTCATTGTGGTGGCGCACGCCTTAATCCTAGCACTTGGGAGGCAGAGAGGACTGATCTTTGTGAGGTTCAAGGCCAGCCTGTCTACAGAGCGAGTTCTAGGACAGCTGGGGTTACAGGGAGACCCTGTCTCAAAAAGACCAAAAAAAAAAAAAGAAAAAAAAAAAGACATCTCCTTTCTCCTCCAAAACCTGGTTCATCCCTAAGAACAGTTTGAAAGGAAATCCCAGGGACTGTTAATCATAGGTGGTTTAATAAATTAGAAAGTGTATATGTAAACACATGCTCACTGGTAATACACCACGTTGTGTTTTGAAGTAATGACTGAAATAAACACAGCCTTCACAAACAGATCAAAACAAATTTCTCTTGCTTTACTGAACAGGACATTAAATACTCCCACCTTACAATAAGATAGGTTTTCTACTACTAGGGCTGGCTGCAAATTGACACTGTCTTGGTTCTTATCTGGAAAAGAAATCCATTATAATCATCTCATCTATGACACTCTGAAAGCATTAGAATTCTTCTGAAGGACAGGACACTCTATAGGGGGAATTCATTTTAAAAAAGAATAATTTTTTTCTTTAAATGGTTCGAGAGATGTATCATACCTTACCAAAGCAGATTATGATTTTTATTAGACTGTTTCCTGGGAAGTTGGGATTCTGTATTCTACCAGGCGATGCTAATTAGCTGAGTCCAGCAAGAAGGGTGGAGAGTGTGACCCTTGCCAAGCGCGCTGGGCCTCCCTGGCCTCTTCCATTCTTAACTTCGGGTAGTGACTTCCCCGGGGTAACCTGGCCCTGCCAGGCTCGCCCACCTTGATGCTGGGAAAGCACCAAATCCCCTCCAGGTTCCCTTCAGGTGGCCACAGAGTCCGTGGAGGCGGTAGAGGCAGGTCCCGCCCTGGGAGTGGTAACTTCCAGCCAGCCTTGTCCTCGGCTTAGGCTTAGCCCTCTTCCCATCAGGTCGCCCGCAGTCCCTCCTCCTGGCGACTCCCTTGTGGGGTGGAAACCAGGAGACCAGCTCTGGCCTCCCTTCCCATTTAAAGGTCGCCGGGGTCCCTGCTGCGTGGTCCAGCGGGGCGGTTGGGGACTCGGCGTGCGGTGGCGGCTGGCTGCTTGCATCCCTGGGCGCCGGGCGCGGGTCCGGGACGTCCTTCCCGGGTGACCGGAGGCGGTGGCGCACTTGCGGGCGCGAGTGGGCGACCCTGCGGGCGGCGGGCGCGGGAGGCGGACCCAGCGGGCAGGTGGGCGCGGCCGGAGGGGCGGTGGCAGCAAGTGGTTGGGCCGTGCGCATTTCCTCCCTGCGCCGCGGCGCCCGTGCCCAGTGCGCGGCGCCCTCCGCTCCGCTCCGCTCTGCCGGCGGCCGCCGCCCGTCCATGTCTCTGCCCGTGGTGCTCCCGGGCTCCTGCTGCCCGGTGACCGGGCTGTCGGGCGGGCCTCAGGCTGGGGGTCCGGGGCTCTGGCCGCCGCCGCCGCGGCCGCCGCCGCCGCTTGCCCCGCTCGCGGCCGCGCGGCCCCGGGCGGAGCGCTGCAGCCCCCGGGCCGGCCTCGCTGCGCCGCCGCCGCCTCCGCGGTGCTGGCGCGCTCCGCCCGCCCCCCCCGGGCTGTCCTCCCGCCGGCGCCGCCGCCCCGCGGGCCTCGGTGCTGCTGCCGCGCGCCCGCTTTGCTGCTGTCGCTCGGGCTGCTGCAGCTGATCCTGGGCTGCTGCATGGTGGCGCTCAGCTTCGGGGCGCTGTCGCTGAGCAGCTCGCCGCAGGTGAAGAACTCGTGCCCATTCTGGGCAGGCTCTTCGGTGAGTAGCGCGCCTCCGGGGTTCGGGGACCGGTCCTCTCTGCTGCCCTCGGTTGGGCGGCAGTTGCGGGACACAGACCCTCAAACCACCTGCAGTGTTTGGAAATGTTGAGAGTCGGGAAAAGCGCTGGAAGACGGTCAAGTTGCTGGGCGAGTTGGATTGCACCCGGGCAGGGTCTGTTTCTCTCAGGCTGAAGGTTTTATTGTTTCTGTCAAGTTTATTGCACTATGCAGAGAATACCAGGTCAGAGATATGGGAGGGGGATAATTTAAAACTTTTTTTGGCCACCAGATACTTAACTGCACTGGCAAAGTCAGTCCCAGAGGGCAGCGGTTTTGATCTGTTTTCCTTTCAGATGCTTCCACAGTACCCGCACAGGGATGGAGTGAAAGACGGAGTGAAAGATTGGAGGACGCATGACTTGTTTTTTAAAATTCTCATCAGACACACAAGATGAGAACTGTATTCTTGGTGATGGGATGACAGCACATGTATTTGAGGAGTTCAGAAGTAATGAGAGGTTGTGAGAGGGTGTGTGTGCCTGCTGCTAGTACCTGGTCATTAAACATGGGCCCTAACTCCGGGTGGGTTCCTGGAGCCTCCAAGGCTGCTGTGCAGGAGTGGATGCTGGAGAAGCAACTTGTCATTAGGGATTCCTCCTCAGAGCTGCAGGAGTGCCGGGCAGCTAGTGGGGATGTCTTCCCTGCCTTGCCACCCAGTTCTGCCTCCTTGGCCAATGGGCACAGGGAATCTGCCTTGTAAGAAAAGTGGGTGCCTGTGATCAAGCATCTGTAGACTTAGTGGCTACTCACTCCTGCTGCCTAATGGTTTTACAACTTCCAGAGCTTCCAAACCCTTGAGGGACTAGATCCTTTGGAAACAAGATTTCTTGTGCAATGATGTGTGGGTAGGATGAGTAAAGTAAATGACCTTTCTATGAAGTAACTCTGAAAGTCTGCAGGTGCTTATGCTTCTATTGAGATCTGCAGTGAGTGTGTACATCCTGTGCTCCACCGGTCCTAACATATCCAGATTCAACACCAAAATTTTAAAAACATGGAAGAACTTCTTGAACCCAGAGTAATTGAATAAGAATGTTAAGAACACAAGATTCTTTGGCCTCACCTGAAGTTTTGTATTAAACATTGTATCAGTCTGCTCTTCTTTTGAAGCAGAGTGGTGTTGGGTGGACCTGCTCTAGTACTCCAGTCCTGTGCTATAGCAAATGAAGCTTACCATGTGTGCATTGGGTAGGCAGAAGGCCACCCTGTAGCCCTGTACCTGAACTCTGCTACTGTCCTTGTGAGTGTTCTGGAAAACCCTGAAAGGGTGGGTACCCCAATAGGGTAGGAACCAGAACCACATGCTTTTTCCACTTGTCAGCTCGTTATCCAAATGGTCATTGCATTTCTTTCCTCTAAATACAATGGGTTATGTATTTCATCCTTTATCTTGCATGTATTTTAATGGATTTGCTCTTTGTAAAGTTATCAATTGTTTACTCAAAGATAGTTTGCTAAAAAGATTGCTGTGGAGGTGGTGGCATGGGATGTGCTGGTGGGTGCTGGCGAGTGTGTGGGTGGTTGCGGGAGATGGTTCAGTCAGTAACGGTCCTGCTGCTGCAAGCATAAGGATCTGAGATGCGCTCACTAGAAGCACAGGAAAGCTGGGTATTGTGAGGGAAGGGAGCTATAAGCACCATTAACCTGCTGGAGGCAGGGTTGGAGAGGGTGCGCCGACAGTTTGGCCAAGGCCTAAGCCACATTCACTGGAGTTTCAAGTATTCAGTGAGAGACCCTGCCTCAAAAACTTAAAAAAAAGATGGAAAAGAGTAATGGAGAAAGGCAGACGCTGCCAATCTCCGGTCTCCATGCCCATGCCTGCACCACCTACCCCCATCTATGCCCATGCCTCACACATACCCCATCATGCCCGCGTCCAAGTCACACAAAACTACGCCTGCACCACATACCCCCATCCATGCCTGTGCCTACAGCACATACCCCCCATCCATGCCCATGCCTGCACCACATACACCCCATCCATGCCTGTGCCTACAGCACATACCCATGCCTGCACCACATACACCCCATCCATGCCTGTGCCTACAGCACATACCCATGCCTGCACCACATACACCCCATCCATGCCTGTGCCTACAGCACATACCCATGCCTGCACCACATACACCCCATCCATGCCTGTGCCTACAGCACATACCCCCCATCCATGCCCGTGCCTACACCACATACCCCCATCCATGCCTGTGCCTGCACCATATTCCCCCATTCATGCCCGTGCCTACATCACATACCCCCATCCATGCCTGTGCCTGCACCATATTCCCCCATTCATGCCTGTGCCTGCACCACATACCCCCATCCATGCCCGTGCCTGCACCATATTCCCCCATTCATGCCCGTGCCTACATCACATACCCCCATCCATGCCTGTGCCTGCACCATATTCCCCCATTCATGCCTGTGCCTGCACCACATACCCCCCATCCATGCCCGTGCCTGCACCATATTCCCCCATCCATGCCCATGCCTGCACCACATACCCCCATCCATGCCCGTGCCTGCACCATATTCCCCCATTCATGCCCGTGCCTGCAACCACATACCCCCATCCATGGCCCCGTGCTGCACCATATTCCCCCATTTCATGCCCGGTTATCGCGTGACCTAATCACATACCCCATCCATTGCCTGTGCCGAGCACCATATTCCCCCAATTCATGCCTGTGCCCTTGCACACATACCCCCCATTTCCATGCCCGTGCCCGCCACCACCATTACACCCCCCCACGATGCTTTTTTCCTTTTCTAAAACTTAAAATCTGAAATAGTCTTCAGTTGTGAATTATTTCAGAGGTAATTAAGTGCACTTAGGTGCCAGCCAGGCCACACTTGGGTTTGATGAAATATAAAACAAGCCCATCAACCCGAATGTGCAGCCTGGGCTTGCTGGCCCAGCTTGTCCATAGGCCCCGCACCCATATTACCACATACCCCATCCATTTGCCGTGCCTGCACATATTCCTCCCATCCATGCCCAGCCTACACCACATACCCCATCCATGCCCGTGCCTACACCACATACCCCCCATCCATGCCCGTGCCTGCACCACATACCCCCATCCATGCCTATGCCTGCACCACATTTCCCCCATCCATGCCTATGCCTGCACCACATTCCCCCATCCACATGCCCGTGGCCTACACCAACATACCCCCCCCGCATCCATGCCTGAAGATACTCCGTGCCTGCACCACATACCCCCCATCCATGCCTGTGCCTGCACCACATACCCCCCATCCATGCCTGTGCCTGCACCACATACCCCCATCCATGCCTGTGCCTGCACCACATACCCCCATCCATGCCCGTGCCTGCACCACATACCCCCCATCCATGCCCGTGCCTACACCACATACCCCCCATCCATGCCCGTGCCTGCACCACATACCCCCATCCATGCCCGTGCCTACACCACATAACCCCCACATGCTTTTTTTCCTTTTCTAAAAATCTGAAATTAGTCTGCAGTTGTGAATTATTTCAGAGGTAATTAAGTGCACTTAGGTGCCAGCCAGGCCACACTTGGGTTTGATGAAATATAAAACAAGCACATCAACCCGAATGTGCAGCCTGGGCTTGCTGGCCCAGCTTGTCCATAGGCTGGAGCAAACCAGACTGAAGAAGGAATCAAGGATTTGGAACTGAGAGGTTCTTCTTTGCTGGCATACCCCACCCTAAGCCCCAGGCCTGTACGCAGCCCAGTAGTTATCAGGTACTCTTCCCTTGTGTGTATGTGACCTTTTCCTAGGGCTGACTTCAGAATTTGCAAAGTAGCAACAGAATTGATGGATGGTATAGGTACCAAACAGCTAAATGTGAGTTTAAGAAGATGGGATTAAATGCTCTGAGTTGGTAAAAAAAAAAACCAAACAAACAAACCAGTTTACATAAATGCTTTTATTTGTGAGACAGCGTTTTTTTTTTTTTTTTTTTTTTTTTTCTGGGTGGGGACGGGTTTCTCCACTTAGTAGCCCTAGCATAGTCCTGGAACTCACTATGTTAGACCAGGCTGCCCTTGAACTCACAGGAGATCCACCTCTCTGGCCTCCCAAGTGCTGGGATCAAAGGAAAGGTAACTCTTTAAAAAACCCTATATTATGGGAAAAGTTAGATTTACACAGACAACCCTTGGCCACTGGAACAGGGACTCCATGTGTGCCCCTTGCTAGGCTCTATCTGTCACAGGCTCTGTGTGTCCCAATAGACTCTAGAGCAGGGGAAGCCAAGCAGAACAGGAATTAGATGCTCCGTGCTCCCAATTGGCAGATCATTCCCATATTATTATGAAGCAAATCTAGTACAATATCATTCATGTGAATTTTTCAGTTGTATATTTTTTTAAAAAGGATAATGGTAGACAGCACAGGAAGAGCAAAGAAGTGACCAGGAAGTGTCGAGAACCCCCTTCTACTTTTAGCATCTCATTATGAGAAAAATTTAAACCTCAACAAAGTACAGAATGTCATGATTCACCCTATAAGTTCACCCATCATTAGTCTAGGGAACCCCATTCCTTACACTCACTGGATTGTTAAGGAAAACTGAATATTGTGACTTTAGCCTTTAAATATTCCAGTGTACAGTTCTAAAATAAGGGGCTTAATGGCACATTGTAATAAACTCAAATAGCTAAACTAAGGTTTTTATGGAAAATGGTAAAATTGTTATTTGAAGGCTGGAGACATTAAAAAATCAACTTTATTAAGATACGGTTCACATGCCCTGCAAATCATTCATTTAAAGAGTACCATATAGTAGTTTTCAATAAGTCTATTGGTGCATACCCAGTCACCAAAATCAGTCTTAGACAGTTTTCATCACCTCCAGAAGTCATCAGGAAATCCCCTCTTTCTCATTTCCTGCCTTCCCCAATCCAGGTAGCACTGATTTTCCTGCCTTCTATCTCTGTGGACTCTTGGCCCTTCCAGTTCATAGTGTTTAGCTGTAATTCACTCCCATTAGCAGTTGGTTTATACTCCATTGCACAGGCGTACTATGATAATTTGTCAATTCAGAACATTCAGAATCAGCCCTTCCCGCCTTCCTTCCCTCCTGTCTCCATTTTCCAGCTGGTGGGGGGAGGTTGAATTCAGGGCCAGGGCAAGCGCTCTACCCTGAGCTGTGCCCTAGCACTGCTCAGCAGTTTTATTGGCACATTCAGAAATGAGGTTCTGTCTACTTGTCTGAACCCTGGAAAGGAGCTTCATCTGTTTGAAAATACATTTGGGAATTTAGCTCTGTGAACAACCTTTCCTCATACGTTTGCATTTGTAGTTTCAGAAACTTGAAGGGAATGTTTTAATGTAATCTTTAAATTTAAAGAAAATTACGTGTATATGTGTGTATGTGTGTGTGTGTGTGTGTGTGTGTGTGTATCAGAGAGAGAGACAGAGAGAGAGAGACAGAGAGAGACAGAGAGAGAACAACTTGCAAGCTATGTGGGTCCTAGGAATCAAACTCAGGTTGTTAAACTTAGAGGCAAATGGCTTTACCTGCTAAGGCATCTCACTGGCCACTAATACAACCTTTTTAAATTACTTGAGTGCTATAGCAATCAATGGTCCAACACCAGCTTTAAGACCAAATATCCAAATCATTGTCCAGCGCAGCATATGACATTGGTGCAGTCGTGGCACTTTTATCTTGGGGGAAATCTATGGCTAACTATTGGACTTAAAGCCCACTCAATGGAAGGAACTCATGTATGGTACTGTAAATGATTTTTTTTTTCAGACAGGGTCTCCCTTTAGTCCCAGCTGTCCTGCAGCTCACTATGTAGACCAGGCTGTCCTTGAACTCAGTGATCCACCTGCCTCTGCCTGCCTCTGTGTCCCTAGGGCTGGGATTAAAGGCGTGCCACTACTCCTGGCCTAAGACTTTTTTTTTTGCATTGGATTCCCTTGGAACTGGAGTCAAAGACGGTTCTTAGCCACCATGTGGGTGCTGGGAATGGAATCCGGGTCCTCTGCAAGAGCAGTTAGTGCTCTTTTTTTTTTGGTCTTTTCTAGACAGGGTCTCCCTGTAGCCCCAGCTGTCCTGGAACTCAGTCTGTAGACCAGGCTGGCCTTGAACTCACAAAGATCAAGTGCTAGGATTAAAGGCGTGCGTCACCACGCCCAGCTCAAAGATTTTACTTTTGAGCCAGGTATGGTGGCACATGCCTTTAATCCCAGGAGGCAGATAAAGGCCAGCCTGGTCTACATAGTGAGTTCCAGGCCAGCTGGGGCTATAGGGAGAGACCCTATCTCAAAAAAAAGAGACTAAAAAGAAAAAAAAAAGATTTGACTTTTATTTAATGTATGAGTGTGTAGTGCCTGTAAAGGCCAGAAGAGGGCACTGGAGTTAAAGACAGTTGTGAGGTGCCATGTAGGTGCTAGAAACAGAATCTGTGTATATAAGGGCAGCAAGTGTTTCTAACCACCAAGCCATCTCTCTAGCCCCCTGAATACATTTTTAGTTAAGACTTAAAAAAAAAAAGGACTGAAATCACAAAAACTAGAAAACAGCCTTAGAGTTTCATTTACACTATATACACCTAAGCATAAAAGCCATAATTCACCAGGCCTGGTGGCACACACCTTTAAACCCAGCGTGCAGGAGGCAGACGCAGGTGGATCTCTGTGAGTTCAAGGCCAACCTGGATTATATATCGAGCTCAGGGCCAGCTGGGACTACAGGAAGACCCCATCTCAAAAAGAAAACAGCAACAAAAAAGCCATAATTCATGAAGGCCCCAAGTTCTCCTGAAGTGAAAGGATTGCAGTGAACTACAGGGACCCCAGAAGCTCTCCAACAGGAACAGCAGAGGGGAGCAGCTCTGTACCTCTACCCAGTCAAAGATCTGTTCGTCGTCTGCTTTGTCCTCCATGATGAGTTTCTCGAGTCGCTGATACAGCTCTTCAGCAGAGAGCTCCTTCTTTAACAGTACTTCAGAGGAACAGGAACTTTCAGACTCTGTGAAGTCTAATTTCTGGAACAAGATACGAAACATATCAACACTGTCTAATGCAACTACTGTGCTGAGAGGACCAGGCCAAAATGAGCAGCTAGGCCAAAGACTGCCACTCCATCAGCATTCTGATTATTTTCCAATCTTTTTTTTTTTTAATTAATTTTATTTCTGTATGTGTATGAATGTACTGTCTGCATGCAAGTTTGTGCACCCGTGTCGTGCAATGCCGCGGAGGTCAGAAGAGGGTCTCGGATTCCCCTGGAACTGGNGACTACAGGGGCAATGCCAAGGGCTGCTTGAATCATTTCTGAATTTATTTCTCAGACTAGGATGTCCTCTGCTATGTTGTTAGGTCTCCTTTTAAAAGTATAATTCTGGGGGCTGGAGAGATGGCTTAGCAGTTAAGAGCGCCGACCGCTCTTGCAGAGGACCCAGGTTCGATCTCCAGCACCCACATGGCGGCCCAGAACCGTCCAAAACTCCAATTCCAGGACAACTCCAGTTCCGGGGGAATCCGACACCCTCTTCTGACCTCCGCGGCATTGCACAACATGGGTGCACAGACTTGCATGCAGACAGTACATTCATACACATACAGAAATAAATAAAATTAAAAAAAAATTAAAAGTATAATTCTGGGTACTCTCTCATACAGAACTCAAACTGGTTAAACAACTGAAACCTTCCATTTTAATAAATTTAATAAAGCTAGAAGTAATTTTCTTTCTTTTTTTTGGTCTTTTCGAGACAGGGTCTCCCTGTAGTCCCAGCTGTCCTGTAACTTACTCTGTAGACCAGGCTGGCCTTGAACTCACAAAGATCAAGTGCTAGGATTAAAGGCATGCGCCACCATGCCCTGCTCGTATGGCTTTTGAAATGTGGTTCAACACTCCAACTTGTTTTCTGATTCAGTGTTGGGAAGTTAAATATCCCACTCCTCAGACCTCCATACCACAAAGAAGCATGAGATAACAGCCATAAGCTCTTTCAAGAGCAGTCAATCAGCTTTTTATAGCCCAAAACATTCCCCAAATGAATTCTAATGCCCCAAGGGGGTTAAAACATCTACAAAGAATACGTGTTTAGTGTTTAACATTCCATAAATATAGAACTTAAAACAAAGTATTTATTTATTTATTTATTTATTTATTACTTTTTTTTTTACTTTTTGAGACAGGGTCTCCCTTTAGTCCCAGCTGGCCTGGAGCTTGCCTCGAATTCACAGAGATCTGCCTGGCTCTGCCTCCTGAGTGCTGGGCCAAATTATTTATTTTTATTTGATGTGTATGAGTGTTTTGCCTGTATGTAGGTAAGTGCACCATCTGCATGCAATAACCATAGAAACCAGAAGAGGAAGTCTGATGCTTTGGAACTGGAATTACAGACAGGCCATGTTGGTGCTAGGAACCAAAGCCTGGTCCTCTGCAAGAGGAGCTAGTGCCCTTAAATGGTGAGCCATCTCTCAAGCCTTGAGATCCTTCCAAATAGCTAAACAGCCAAGGATAATCTTTAACTTCCAATCCTCTTACTTCCACCTCTCAAGGACTGAGGTTACTGGAATGTGCTATTGTGGGTGACTGGATTTGTCTTTTTTTTTTTTTTTGGTCTTTTTGAGACAGGGTCTCCCTGTAGTCTCAGCTGTCCTGGAACTCACTCTGTAGACCAGGCTGGTCTTGAACTCACAAAGATCCTCCTGCCTGTGCCTCCCAAGTCTAGGATTAAAGCATGTGCCGCCAAGCCTGGCTTAAAGACAGTTCTTAGCTGCCATGTGGGTGCTGGGAATCAAACCCAGGTCCTCTGCAAGAGCAGTCAGTGTTCTTAACCGCTGAGCCATCTCTCCAGCCCCTATTATTATTTTTGTCTTTGAGACAGGGTCTCCCTACAGCCCCAGTTGGCCTGGAACTCACTATGAAGACCAAGCTGGCCTTGAACTCACAGAAATCTGCCTGCCTTTGCCTCAGCCTCCCAAGTGCTGGGACTAAAAGCATGTGCCATCACACCCAGGAGATGAAATTATTTCTTTATCTTGGTAATTAATAGTACTCTCAAAGGCTTTTAAGTGTCCATATTTTGTCAATTTATTTATTTACCCTTTGAGACAGGATCTCCCTGAAGCCCCAGCTGGCCTAGAACTCACTATGTAGACCAGACTGGCCTTAAAATTACAGAGATCTGCCTGCCTCTGCCTCCCAAGAATTGGTATTAAACGTATGTGTCACCATGCCCAGCTTTAAATTTTTAATTTTTTAAAATTACTTAATTCTGATCTTGAATGGAAAAAAATTAATTTTACATTATTGGGTTTTTTTTTTTGAGACAGGGTCTCCCTATAGTCCCAGCTGTCCTGCATCTCTCTATGTAGACCAGGCTGGCCTTGAATACACAGAGATCTGCCTGTCTCTGGCTCCCAAGTGCTGGGACTAAAGGTATGCTCTGCCATCCCCTGTGTTAAATTTTTATTTTTTTAAAGAATTTCACACATGGATACTGTCAGAAAGAATTATTACTCACTTGCTCCAAGAGAAAATTATGTACATCTTCCCCTTCTGGTAAAAAGTCCTTCCAGCTGAGATCAGCCTCCCTCCATAAGGCTCCCACTTTCTTATGGCTCTAAAACAGATATAAATCGGATCCATTAGCTTTCATTTGAAATAAGTAAAAAAGTTTGGTTGAGGTAAAAAATGTAGAACTCTAAAGTCTTAAAAAAAGAAAGAGAGAAAAAAATCAGTATTGTTTTTTAGTAATGGGATGCCAATCTCAGGACTATTTTCTTTCAAACTGCAATGTCTGAATGCAAATCAATATAGTGGTGGGTCTGTATGGCCACATCTTTAACCCAGCACTTGGAGGCTGAGTGAGGCAGGGAGACTGTCCTGAGTTCAAGACCAGCCTGGACTACATAGTGAGTTCCAGGACATCCTGGGCTACAGAGTTAAACCTTGTCTCCAAACCTAAAAAAGAGTAATAATTACATAAAATTGTAAATGATGAAGGATGGCTGCTTAAGATTCAGCAATCCACTTACTGGATGCCTGATCTGGGAATTTGCAAGCGTGGTATCTAGGATTTATTAATGTAATCATTAAAGACTAAAATCATGTCACATTTACAAATTCAGCGTTGTCCCACCCTCCCTCCCTCTCTCCATACCTCTACATATGCACCTCATGAAGCCACACACAAGCCTCCCTGGGATCCCATTTCAGAGGTCTTATTTCTACTTCTGATGTAAGAATGCTTAAGGTAGTTACTGCTCCCGATCCACACATGGGAATCACTTCCAGGGCAAAAAGAACAAAGGGGAGCCCAAGAAACAGCAGAGTCAGCTGGAGACACATGAGTCCTCAATAAAGACACAGTGGCAACAGAAGACGCCAGGCTGTAAGGACACATATTATGTCACAAACCTGACCAAGGCCCAACTGACAGTCTGGTGGAACCAAGGCTTGAAAAGACACAGACTGACTCAGAGCTGACACTCAGAAAAGCTGGTTTTAGTTGAGCATAGTGTGATATAGGCCTGTGACCCCAGTAGTTGGGAGGCTAAGGTAGAACAAATGCCATGAATTCAAGTCCAGCCTCTGTCTCAGCCTCCCAAGTGCTGGGACTAAAGGCATGTGAGAGTGTATAAAAATCATTATAAAATTAAAGTTGGGTGTAGTGGCACATACCTTTCCCAGCATTCAGGAGGTAGAGGCAGGTGGATCTCTGAGAGGTCAAGGCCAGCTTGGTCTACAAAGTGAGTTTCAGGCCAACTGGGGCTACAGGGAAATCATGTCTCAAAAAAACAAACAAACAAAAAAGTCGAAAAAATTATGAACCACAAATAAAACTTGTCTTGAGATGTTTTAGAATAAAACCAATCAATTCCAAATGAGATTAGACAAATCTTCCCCAAGATCCTGGTAAACCTAAGGACAAATCCATCTCAGAAATGAGGCTAAGCAGAGACCTCACTCCTTTTTCCAAGATAAAAAATAAAAGTACTTGCACAGCGAGACCTAAACTGTTCACAGAAAACCTGAGATCAAGACCACTGCCCTTCCTAACATGCTGGAATATGACGCTCAATTGAACACTCACCATTTGTTTGCATAGAAGGTGCAATATTTCAGAGAGCAAGACCCCAGCTCTTCCAACAGGAAGTAAAGGTTTGCTAAATTCTCTGTAAAAGATAGGAGGAGTGATTAAATATTTCCAAACAAACTGTTCCAGAGCATCAAACTATGTGTACCAAACAGGTAACATGCAATGCAGTTAATCTTGGGTGAGCTCCAGGACATGCTCAGAGTCCTGTTCAGCAGGAGGAGCTCAGAAATGGACAGTTCACCTCAGGTTTCATGGATAAGCAGAAAGTGAACTTTAGAATTCCCAGACCTGTCTTTTTCCTTTAACCTTCAGAGATAGAAGCAGCACAAAACAAAATTCCTACTTATCACTCTTTATTTACCCAAGTTCTGCTTCAAGCCAGAGGAAGAGAAGCTTACTTAGGGCTTAGTTATATGTTTAAGAAGGATTTCAGGGCCGGGTGTGGTGGCACATGCCACACACCACAAAAAAAATTCCTTCAGATTATGAATGAAATAGAAAATATCTTTTCTTTTTTTTTTTTTTTTCTGTCTTTTTCAGACAGGGTCTCCCTGTAGTCCCAGCTGGCCTGGAATTTGCTCTGTAGACCAGGTTGGCCTTGAACTCACAAAGATCTGCCTGCCTCTGCCTCCCAAGTGCTAGGATTAAAGGCATGTGCCACCACGCCTGGCTAGAAAAGATCTTTTTTGTCATAGTCTAAACCAGTATTTCCTAAACTATGTTCTAACAGGACTAATATTTTAATTTTGTAATTGTTCAAAAAAAGGTTCTACTATGAGATCATGAAGAGAATTAAACCATTTTTCTTGCTTTGTTTTCCTATGGAGTTCTCATGATTCCCAATCCCAATGTGACATCATACACACTGTGAATCTTGAAGACAAGGGTCCTGATAATTTGCAGAATATGACTGTATGAGCAATTATGGGGGAAACAGTAGTGTCTTGAAGATGGAAGTATCAAAATGCAGTGTAGCACCAATCCCCACCCACACCTATATCTAGGGACACTTTTATTAAAGCCACAAGCCTGTAACATCCAAATGTCACAGCCTGGTAAGCAGTGATGGAAACTGTCACGTACCAGCACATCCAGATGTCACAGCCTGGTAAGCATGATGGAAACTGTCATGTACCAGCACATCCGGATGAAACAACCTAGTAAGCATGATGGAAACTGTCATGTACCGGCCCATCCGGGTGTCACAGCCTGGTAAGCATGATGGAAACTGTCATGTACCGGCCCATCCGGGTGTCACAGCCTGGTAAGCATGATGGAAACTGTCATGTACCGGCCCATCCGGGTGTTACAGCCTGGTAAGCATGATGGAAACTGTCATGTACCGGCCCATCCGGATGTCACAGACTGGTAAGCATGATGGAAACTGTCATGTACCAGCACATCCAGATGTCACAGCCTGGGGAGCATGATGGAAACTGTCATGTACCGGCACATCCAGATGTCACAGCCTGGTAAGCATGATGGAAACTGTCATGTACCGGCCCATCCGGGTGTCACAGCCTGGTAAGCATGATGGAAACTGTCATGTACCGGCCCATCCGGGTGTCACAGCCTGGTAAGCATGATGGAAACTGTCATGTACTGGCCCATCTGGGTGTCACAGCCTGGTAAGTATGATGGAAACTGTCATGTACCGGCACATCCAAGCAATCTACACTAAGTTTCTATACACAGTCTTCTTTCACTCCCCAAGCATGGCTCCAGGGCAGAGTTGGTACAATAGAATATCTTCCCCTTGAAATCAAAACTTTGAAGCCGTGTCTGCAATAAGTGCCTCGCTCAATGGATCACAAGGCTTTCATACTCCCAGCACCGCTCCAGGGCAGAGTTGGTACAACAGAATATCTTCCCCCTGAAATTAGAAGCTAGAGGAGTCACAGCTGCATCTGAGTCTCAAGAGGTGCCTGTGGGACTGCACTATGCTACAGAGTGGCTGGTGAGTTGTGTCAGTTTATGTGATACACATTAAAAGGAAAATACAACTTACATGATAAGTTCTCTCATGGAGATTCCACCTTCTTTTAATATGGGGGTGACTAGTTCAGCAAGGTACAGCCAAATATGAGGAATATCAATGGCCATATCATCTGCTAATTCCAAGGTTTCAGAAAAACTGAAAAAAAAAAAAAAACAGGAAAAAAAATCACTGAAATACAATTTAAAAGGTAAAATTAAAAGAGACCAAAAATCAGTATCTTACCAAAAGCAAGCTAAGCACTTTTTATGATAGACACTGGTCCAGCCACAAAGTAACTGGTAAATAAGTTACCAAGATTCAAAGAGCTTACACTGGTGTGGGAGAGATAGGGAACAGAAGAGAGATGATTCCCTGAAGACAGCCAATACCTGTGAGCATAAATGATGGTATCAGGAAATATCTCTGTATTGAGGCTGGCCTTTAAAACAGTCTAATAATCAAACATAAACTGTTATATAAAGTTTGGGTAAAAGCTATCATAAAATCACCAACTAAACATAAACTATAATGCAGGCTGGAGATAGAGGGAAGAAAACAAAAATATCCTTGTCCCACAGAACTGTACTGTGGGACAGCTGGATGACTATAAGCACTGTATCATATACTGCAAATTATAGTAATCGCAAGCTTTCAGGCTTCTGTAGGGACTTCTTAATGTAAAGAAAAAAAGGGAATATAAAACTTTGGCAAATAGCCAGGTACAAGGACTCACACCTGTATTCAACAACACATCACACACCGTCTAAAAGAAAGTGGAAAATCAAAACAACTTAATAGAAAAAATGAGGGGTTAGATATAAAATACTAGTATAGTTGTGTCTGAGCTGAACATCACGGCCACTGTAAACAATTCAAGACTTTATTGTTTTTCACATACAGCATATTTAAAAAGTACAAAGATAGAGGAGAAATACATAGATCTCCAAGTCAAAGGAAAAGGAGGAAGGAATGAAAGGCCAGGAACAGGTGCTACTTGTGTTCAAATGCTTTAAAAATTCTAAACATGGGGCTTGAGAGATGGCCTAGCGGTTGGGAGTGCCAACTGCTCTTGCAGAGGACCTGGGTTTGATCCCCAGCACCCACACGGCGGCTGAGAATCGTCTTTAACTCCAGTTCCAGGGGAATCCGACGCCCTCTTCTGACCTCTGCGGCACTGCATGACATGGGTGCACAAATGTACATGCAGACAGTATATTCATATGCATACAAAATAAATTTAAAAAAATTTTTAAAAAGTTCTAAACATGTAAAGTGTGCTTTTTCTCTTTTTTTTGGTCTTTTCGAGACAGGGTCTCCCTGTAGCCCCAGCTGTCCTGGAACTCACATTGTAGACCAGGCTGGCCTTGAACTCACAAAGATCCGCCTGCCTCTGCCTCCCAAGTGCTAGGATTAAAGGCGTGCGCCACCACGCCCGGCCCAAATCTTTCTTAAAATAATATACTGAAATAAGTATGCTTCAAGAGTATAATAGAGATTTACAATACATTTTTAGCTTTTTACAGGCATTCTCAACCATCTGTAAATACAATATACTTTAAGTTACTTTCATGCTCCTAGTTACATGCAGGAAAATTATGAAGAGCTATGGTAATTTATTAAAGTTGCCAAATGTGAGTTCCAGGACAGCTGGGGCTACAGGGAGCCCTGTCTCGAAAAGACCAAAAAAAAAGAAGAAAAAAAAAAAAAAAAAAAAAAAATAGAACTTTTTAAAAATTTTTTTAAATTTATTTTGTATGCATATGAATATACTGTCTGCATGTACATTTGTGCACACTGTCATGAGTGCCCAGAGATCAGAAGAGGGCGTCGGATTCCCTGGAACTGGAGTAGTTTAAAGCGATTCTTCAGCCCCCGTCGTGGGTGCTGGGGATCAAACCCAGGTCCTCTGCAAGAGCAGTTGGCACTCCCCAACCGCATAGGCCATCTCTCAAGCCCCATGTTAGAATTTTTAAAGCATTTGAACACAAGTAGCACCTGTTCCTGGCCTTTCATTCCTTCCTCCTTTTCCTTGACTTGGAGATCTATGTATTTCTCCTCTATCTTTGTACTTTTTAAATATGCTGTATGTGAAAAACAATAAAGTCTTGAATTGTTTACAGTGGCCGTGATGTTCAGCTCAGACACAACTATACTAGTATTTTATATCTAACCCCTCATTTTTTCTATTAAGTTGTTTTGATTTTCCACTTTCTTTTAGACGGTGTGTGATGTGTTGTTGAATACAGGTGTGAGTCCTTGTACCTGGCTATTTGCCAAAGTTTTATATTCCCTTTTTTTCTTTACATTAAGAAGTCCCTACAGAAGCCTGAAAGCTTGCGATTACTATAATTTGCAGTATATGATACAGTGCTTATAGTCATCCAGCTGTCCCACAGTACAGTTCTGTGGGACAAGGATATTTTTGTTTTCTTCCCTCTATCTCCAGCCTGCATTATAGTTTATGTTTAGTTGGTGATTTTATGATAGCTTTTACCCAAACTTTATATAACAGTTTATGTTTGATTATTAGACTGTTTTAAAGGCCAGCCTCAATACAGAGATATTTCCTGATACCATCATTTATGCTCACAGGTATTGGCTGTCTTCAGGGAATCATCTCTCTTCTGTTCCCTATCTCTCCCACACCAGTGTAAGCTCTTTGAATCTTGGTAACTTATTTACCAGTTACTTTGTGGCTGGACCAGTGTCTATCATAAAAAGTGCTTAGCTTGCTTTTGGTAAGATACTGATTTTTGGTCTCTTTTAATTTTACCTTTTAAATTGTATTTCAGTGATTTTTTTTCCTGTTTTTTTTTTTTTTCAGTTTTTCTGAAACCTTGGAATTAGCAGATGATATGGCCATTGATATTCCTCATATTTGGCTGTACCTTGCTGAACTAGTCACCCCCATATTAAAAGAAGGTGGAATCTCCATGAGAGAACTTATCATGTAAGTTGTATTTTCCTTTTAATGTGTATCACATAAACTGACACAACTCACCAGCCACTCTGTAGCATAGTGCAGTCCCACAGGCACCTCTTGAGACTCAGATGCAGCTGTGACTCCTCTAGCTTCTAATTTCAGGGGGAAGATATTCTGTTGTACCAACTCTGCCCTGGAGCGGTGCTGGGAGTATGAAAGCCTTGTGATCCATTGAGCGAGGCACTTATTGCAGACACGGCTTCAAAGTTTTGATTTCAAGGGGAAGATATTCTATTGTACCAACTCTGCCCTGGAGCCATGCTTGGGGAGTGAAAGAAGACTGTGTATAGAAACTTAGTGTAGATTGCTTGGATGTGCCGGNTTGTAGACCAGGCTGGCCTTGAACTCACAAAGATCCGCCTGCCTCTGCCTCCCAAGTGCTAGGATTAAAGGCGTGTGCCACCATGCTCGCCCAAAATTTCTATTTTATTTTACTCTTTTTTTTTTTTTTTTGAGACAGGGTCTCCCTTTAGTACCAGCTGGCCTGTGTGCTTTTTCATGGCAATTCCATGTTCTAGTCAGAGTACTCCACTCAGCTCAGAAGTCTATGTGCTATTTGAATTTCCATGTAAAATGAGCTGCCCCTATAGGGCAAGGTCACATTCCTTGAGCTACTTTGTAGTTCAACCACATTATTTAACTGTGGGGTTTGTGAATCCTTAACTTCAGCTTTAGGACCTCATAGTTTGCTATTATTTGCCATCTATTTGGTATACAGTAGGCACTTGACAAGCCTCTCACATGTTAATGTGCCCCAGAGGAAACGGTCTGGTGGAACTCCAGGATTTCTGGGTTAATCACTTGATTCTGTCAACTCATGTTCTGTCCTCTATCAGCATAGCTTAAGCTATGTAATTGTTTAAGAGACAACCATAGCTACTCTGATGACTCAACAATACATTCATTATACTCATCTCATCTTACAACTAAAAGATGCCTGTATTCTTGGCTTAGGTTTCTACTGTCAGCCAGTTCATCATAGGGCAGTTTACAGAATGTAGTTGGTGACTAAATCCAAACTGACAATTTAAAAAAAAATTTTTTTTTGGCTGAATAGAGAATTCTGTGAAAAAGTTCATATTTTCTTTTTTTTCCCTATAAATTCCTGAAGAAAAAGTTCATATTTTCAAAATCCTTTGAAAAGAAAAATCTTGTGGCGCACACCTTTCATCCCAGCACTTGGGAGGCAGAGGCAGGTGGATCTTTGTGAGTTCAAGGCCAGCCTGAGCTACAGAGCAAGTTCCAGGACAGCTGGAGCTACAGGGAGACCCTGTCTCAAAAAGACCAAAACAAAGAAAAAAAAAATCTTGAATGTAGAAACCTAAATACTGCCTTTCCCTTTGTAGTACTACATAGCCTATGAGTATTTACCCTCTGTGGGCTAAGTGAACAGGACAGCTATTCCACACCTGTGTCACTGTGTATAGTGACTATCACATCCACTGGGCTGAATATACAAAATGAATAGTAATTTGTGTGTGTGTACACATTTAGTTTTATTGTAACAAAGCAACCTGTACACTTTTAATGTTTAAAATTGAGCATTATATCAGAGGCAGGCGGATCTTTGTGAGTTCGAGGCCAGCCTGGTCTACAGAGTGAGTTCCAGGACAGCTGGGACTACAGGGAGACCCTGTCTCGAAAAGAACCATCTTTAACTCCAGTTCCAGGGGAATCTGACGCCCTCTTCTGACCTCCACGGCACTGCATGACACGGGCGCACCAACCTACATGCAGACAGTGCACTCATACCCATAAAAAATAAATTTTAAAAAAGACCAAATAAAAAATAAATAAAAATTAAAAAAAATTATATAGAGAGAATATAGAGAACGTCAATTCCAAATAAAACCCCACAGGCTCTGCTGATTCTCCCACTGAGTGGCAGGACTCAGCTCACCATTAGGAGAGAAGTTTATCTTAAAAAGTGTCATCATGAGGAGGCTGGAGAGATGGCCTAGCGGTTAAGAGCGCCGACCGCTCTTGCAGAGGACCCGGGTTCGATCCCCAGCACCCACATGGCGGCTGAGAACCGTCTGAAACTCCAATTCCAGGAGAACTCCAGTTCCAGGGGAATCCGACACCCTCTTCTGACCTCCGCGGCATTGCACGACATGGGTGCACAAACTTGCATGCAGACAGTACATTCATACATATACAGAAATAAATAAAATTAATTAAAAAAAATAAAAAGAAAAAGAAAAAGAAAATAAATCTTTAAGAATAAATCTGCTTTGAAAATGCTTTTAGATAGTTTTTGTGCTTTAAATTAAATTGCAATGAGTGTTAGTGCTAGGTATAGGGTGAATGCATAAGGAACATGGTTAAAACTGACAACTTGAGTTTTTGCATTATTTCTATATTTTTTAGCAGTTGGCACTCTTTTTAAATTAAAAAAAATTTTTTTATGTGTATGAGTGCACTGTTTGCATGCAGGTTTGTGCACCATGTCGTGCAATGCCTCGGAGGTCAGAAGAGGGTGTCAGGTTCCCCTGGAACTGGAGTTAAAGACGGTTCTCAGCTGCCATGTGGGTGCTGGGGATCAAACCTGGGTCCTCTGCAAGAGCGGTCGGTGCTCTTAACCACTAGGCCATCTCTCCAGCCCTTGCATTATTGCTATTATTTATTTATTTATTTATTTATTTATTTATTTATTTATTATTATTATTATTATTAGCCTTTTTGAGGCATGGTCTCCCTGCAGTCCCAGCTGGCCTGAACTCACTTTGTAGACCAGTGTTTTTACAGCCAGTGCTCTTTTTTTTTTTTTTTTTTTTGTTCTTTTTGAGATGCGGGTCTCCCTGTAGCCCCGAGCTGTCCTGGAACTCACTCGTAGACCAGGCTGGCTTGAAATTCCAAGGACATACCGGCCTGCTCTGCGCTCCCAAGTGCTTAGGATTAAGGCGTGCGCCCCACACCCTGGCAAGAAACTCGTATACCATCTTATGGCAATTCCATCTGGCTAGAGACCCTACACAGACATGCAAAAGTTCAAGTGAAGAATTGCAGTTCCTGTGTGTTCATAAAGGCAGACTCTGCTTTAGTCACAAACCTGAAGAGATACTTAGCAGGGTATGTTTTTTGTACCTGTTTCATCTTCATCCACCATAATAATGCCTGTTTTTTGTTGTTGTTGTGTCATGGTTCTTCCTTCCCACCCCCTGTTTATTTTGAGACGTCTCCCTTTAGTCCCAGCTGTGCCGGAGCTTGTCTGTAGAACAAGTTGGCCTTGAACTCACGAGATCTTGCTTACCCTCTGTCTCCCAATTGCTGGGAATTCAAAGGTGGGGGTGCAACCACACATGCCCAGCCAAATGGTTTCTTAGCCACATGTGGGTGCTGGGAACAAACTGGTCCCCCTGTAAGAGCAGTCAGTGCTCTAACCGCTGAGTCCATCTTCTCCCAGCACCAAGATGACACTTTTTTTTTTTTTTTTTTTCCTTTTTTTTTAGTATTTTTTGAGGCAGGGTCTCCCTTTTTATACAAGTGTCGTGGGGAGGCTCGCTCTGTAGAACCAGGCTTGCCTTGAACTCACAGATATCCCGCTGCCTCTGCCTCCCAAGACTAGGAATTAAAGGCGATCTGTGCCACCATGGCCTGACTGATGAACTTTTTTGTGTTTTTGTCTTTTGAGACAGGGTTCTCCTGAAGCCCAAGCTGTCCTGGAAGCTCACTCTGTAGCCAGGCGGCCTTGATCCTCACAAAGATCTGCCTGCCTCTGCCATCCAATGCTGGGATCTAAGGAATGCACACCACCACGACCCGGCTCATGATGACACTTTTTTTTTTTTCAATATTAATTTTTATTTATTTTCTGTATGTGTATGAATTGTACATGTCTGCATGCAAGTTTGCCCCTGTCGTGCAATGCGCGGGTCAGAAGAGGTGTCGGATTCCCCTGGAACTGGAGTTCTCCTGGATTGGAGTTTCAGACGGTGTCTCAGCCGCCATGTGGTGCTTGGGGATCGAACCCGGGTCCTCTGAAAGAGCGGTCGGCGCTCCTTAACCGCTAGGCCATCTCGCCCGCCTCCTCATGATGACACTTTTAAGATAAACTCTCCTAATGGTGAGCTGAGTCCCTGCCACTCAGTGGGAGAATCAGCAGAGCCTGTGGGGTTTTATTTGGAATTGACGTTCTCTATATTCTCTCTATATAATTTTTTTTTAATAATTTGTATTTATTTTTTATTGGTCTTTTTTAAAATTTATTGATTTTATGGGTATGAGTGCAACTGTCTGCATGTAGGTTGGGGTTGCGCCGTGTCATGCAGTGCCGGTGGAGGTCCAGAAGCGGGCGTCCTGAATTCCCTGGAACTGGGAGTTAAAGATGGTTCTTTTCGAGACAGGGGTCTACTGTAGTCCAGCTGCTCTGGAACTCACATCTGTAGACCAGGCGGCCTACGAACTCACAAAGATCCGCCTGCCTCTGATATAATGCTCAATTTTAAACACTTAACAAGTGTACAAGTTGATCTTTTGACAATAAAACTAAATGTGTAACACACACCACAAATTACTATTCATTTTGTATATTCAGCCCAGTGGATGTGATAGTCACTATACACAGTGACACAGGTGTGGAATAGCTGTCCTGTTCACTTAGCCCACAGAGGGTAAATACTCATAGGCTATGTAGTACTACAAAGGGAAAGGCAGTATTTAGGTTTCTACATTCAAGATTTTTTTTTTTCTTTGTTTTGGTCTTTTTTGAACAGGGTCTCCAGCCCTGTAGCTCCATCTGTCCTGGACACTTGCTCGTAGGCCTCAGGCTGCGGCCTTGGACTCACAAGATCCACCTGCCTCTGCCCCCAAGTGCCTGGGATGAAAAGTAGTGTGCTACCACAAATTTTTCTTTTCAAAGGATTTTGAAAATATGAACTTTTTCTTCAGAATTTATAGGAAAAAAAGAAAATATTAACTTTACAGAATCAATCAAAAAAAAGCAAAAAAAAATTTTTTTTTAAATTGTCGTTTGGATTTAGTCACCAACTACATTCTGTAAACTGCCCTATGATGAACTGGCTGACAGTAGAAACCTAAGCCAAGAATACAGGCATCTTTTAGTTGTAAGATGAGATGAGTATAATGAATGTATTGTTGAGTCATCAGAGTAGCTATGGTTGTCTCTTAAACAATTACATAGCTTAAGCTATGCTGATAGAGGACAGAACATGAGTTGACAGAATCAAGTGAGATTAACCCAGAAATCCTGGAGTTCCACCAGACGTTCCTCTGGGGCACATTAACATGTGAGAGGCTTGTCAAGTGCCTACTGTATACCAAATAGATGGCAAATAATAGCAAACTATGAGGTCCTAAAGCTGAAGTTAAGGATTCACAAACCCCACAGTTAAATAATGTGGTTGAACTACAAAGTAGCTCAAGGAATGTGACCTTGCCCTATAGGGGCAGCTCATTTTACATGGAAATTCAAATAGCACATAGACTTCTGAGCTGAGTGGAGTACTCTGACTAGAACATGGAATTGCCATGAAAAAGCACACAGGCCAGCTGGTACTAAGGGGACCCTGTCTCAAAAAAAAAAAAAAAGAGTAAAATAAAATGAGAATGTTAGGGCGAGGCATGGTGGCACACAGCCTTAATCTAGCACTTGGGATGGCAGAGGCGGCGGATCTTTGTGAGTTCAAGGCCAGCCTGGTCCAAGTGGTTCCAGGACAGCTGGGGCACAGGGAGACCTGTCTCGAAAGACCAACAAAAAAGAAGAAAAAAAAAAAAAGAACTAATAGAACTTTTTAAAAATTTTTTTTAAATTTATTTTGTATGGTATGAATATTACTTCTGCAATGTACATTTGTGCAACTGTCATGCAGTGCCTGCAAGATCAGAATGAGGGCGTCGGATTCCCTCGGGACACTGGAGTAGTTTTAAAAGCCGATTCTTCAGCCCCCGTCGTGGGTGCGGGGATCAAACCCGGTCCATCTGCAAGAGCAGATTGGCACTCCCCAACCGCTAGGGCCATCTCTCAAGCCCCATGTTGTAGAATTTTTAAAAGCATTTGAACCACAAGTAGCACCTGTTCCTGGCCTTTCATTCCTTCCTCCTTTTCCTTTGACTTGGAGATCTATGTATTTTCTCCTCTATCTTTGTACTTTTTAAATATCTGTATGTGAAAAACAATAAAGTCTTGAATTGTTTACAGTGGCCGTGATGTTCAGCTCAGACACAACTATACTAGTATTTTATATCTAACCCCTCATTTTTTCTATTAAGTTGTTTTGATTTTCCACTTTCTTTTTAGACGGTGTGTGATGTGTTGTTGAATACAGGTGTGAGTCCTTGTACCTGGCTATTTGCCAAAGTTTTATATTCCCTTTTTTTCTTTACATTAAGAAGTCCCTACAGAAGCCTGAAAGCTTGCGATTACTATAATTTGCAGTATATGATACAGTGCTTATAGTCATCCAGCTGTCCCACAGTACAGTTCTGTGGGACAAGGATATTTTTGTTTTCTTCCCTCTATCTCCAGCCTGCATTATAGTTTATGTTTAGTTGGTGATTTTATGATAGCTTTTACCCAAACTTTATATAACAGTTTATGTTTGATTATTAGACTGTTTTAAAGGCCAGCCTCAATACAGAGATATTTCCTGATACCATCATTTATGCTCACAGGTATTGGCTGTCTTCAGGGAATCATCTCTCTTCTGTTCCCTATCTCTCCCACACCAGTGTAAGCTCTTTGAATCTTGGTAACTTATTTACCAGTTACTTTGTGGCTGGACCAGTGTCTATCATAAAAAGTGCTTAGCTTGCTTTTGGTAAGATACTGATTTTTGGTCTCTTGTTAATTTTCCTTTTAAATTGTATTTCAGTGATTTTTTTTCTGTTTTTTTTTGTTTTTCAGTTTTTCTGAAAACCTTGGAATTAGCAGATGATATGGCCATTGATATTCCTCATATTTGGCTGTACCTTGCTGAACTAGTCACCCCCATATTAAAAGAAGGTGGAATCTCCATGAGAGAACTTATCATGTAAGTTGTATTTTCCTTTTAATGTGTATCACATAAACTGACACAACTCACCAGCCACTCTGTAGCATAGTGCAGTCCCACAGGCACCTCTTGAGACTCAGATGCAGCTGTGACTCCTCTAGCTTCTAATTTCAGGGGGAAGATATTCTGTTGTACCAACTCTGCCCTGGAGCGGTGCTGGGAGTATGAAAGCCTTGTGATCCATTGAGCGAGGCACTTATTGCAGACACGGCTTCAAAGTTTTGATTTCAAGGGGAAGATATTCTATTGTACCAACTCTGCCCTGGAGCCATGCTTGGGGAGTGAAAGAAGACTGTGTATAGAAACTTAGTGTAGATTGCTTGGATGTGCCGGNATGTCTGTGAATTCAAGCCAGCCTTTGGTCTACAGGTGAGTTCCAGGAAGTTGGGGCTACAGGGAGACCCTAAAAAAAAAAAAAAAAAAAAAAAAAAAAAAAGAGCACTGTCTGTTCTTGCAGAAGACCTGGGATCAATTCCCAGCACTCACATGGTGGCTAACAACTGTCTGAAACTCCAGTTCCAGGGAATCGGGGACCCTCTTGTGTCCCCTGTGGGCACTACAGGATACGGGTATATTTACACACATGCAGGCAATACACTCATAAACATAAACAAAAACAAAGAAAAACAAAAACACCTATGGCAAGGGCTCCAGATACAGCTTAGAGCACATGCCTAATACACAGGAAGGACTTGCATAAACTAGGTATGACGACACATGCCTGCAATCTCAGCACTTCAGAGTTGCAAGCAAGAAGTTTAGAAGTTCAAGGTTATCTTTGGCTACACAGAAACTTTTGATGTATAGCCTAGGCTACATGAGTCACTGTCTATAAATAATATATAAATAAACTTTAAGAGCCAATATGGAATGGACTTGTAATGTAATAAACAGCAATGTATCCATCTACCTACCTACCTCGTTTGTGTTGGAGTGATAAAAGCCTTGGAAGGATGGTGTAAGATGGGTGAAGCACACCTCTCAGGTGTGACTGTGAGGGTGTTTTACAGACCACTGGATCATGATGTTGGATGTAGGAAGTGGCCTGAGTCCTTGATAGATTCTGAACATGATGGCATTGTTGGGGGGGTGCGGCCTGGATGGAGAAAGCTGGTTACTGAGGGCTATACTGGTCCCTCGCCCCAGCCGCTTCGCTCTGCTTCCCGACTGCCCTACGTGAACTACTCTACTCTCCCTGACAGGGGGGATGGAGGGATGGAGATATCTAATCACATAAAGACTTAAAGAAGGAGAGGTTTTGAGCTCTTGACAGGAAAAAGAGAAGGGTCCTGTGATAACCTGGTCCCAGTACTACTTCCTCCACCTGGGCTCTGTCTCTCAAAGTTGCCCTTCGTTCCTGAAAGTGCAACCAGCTGGGGCCAGGTGTTGAAAATATGACATTCCATTTCACAACCAGGTTGTTTATGTCAGGTGTTCTGTTATGCCTATGAGGGAAGAAACAAATATGGATTGCTTGGTATCTCTTTATGGAGGTTTTACATAAGGAAACTAATCATGCTCCAATTTGTTACAGCATCTTGTAGGAAACTAAACTACTTATAAAACCTACTAAAAACTGCTGTCCACTTCACTACATGACAGTAGTGTGTGTCTGGAAAGGAACAGTGGAGGGAAGTGGAAGGTTACTAGCTAGCACACCAGGGACCATGTACCTGGAGGCCTCTGCTTCCCTGAGCCATATCTGGCTTGGGGACCTGGGTAGAAACTCCTTCCCAGTTGCTCAGAACTAGTGGCACCCAGGAGAACTGCCTTAGGTGCTCCTCTACCACATATGGACAGAGAGATCTGTGGGCTGGTAAATTTCTGTGGCTCCAGTGAAATGGCCTTTCTGCATAGTATGAACTATAAAATGAACTCAGGCTTTTCAAGGGATTGGGAGGTTGCGACCTATTTACAAGGATGGATAACAAAGTCAGGTTGTCATGCTTGGTAGCAAGTGC
Organism: Rhizomys pruinosus; assembly: GCA_009823505.1. NCBI lineage: Eukaryota > Metazoa > Chordata > Mammalia > Rodentia > Spalacidae > Rhizomys > Rhizomys pruinosus. Next base: position 1,015,802 of record VZQC01008976.1, on the reverse strand, counting down.
CTTTACCTGCTGAGCCATTTTGTTGGCTTTGAAACTACTCTGAAGTCTGCTGGGGGTACAGCTTTGTTTGATTGTAAGGGTGCAGATGCCTTCATTTGGTCCCACATTTTTTAGGGGGGAATCATGCAGTCTTGCTATGTTGCTAGTTGTCTCAACTGAACCTCCTGCCCCAACCCCCAAGGGCAGGGGCTGCAGGTGTATGCCACCTCACCTACTTTTCCTGTCTTTGGAGGCAGGTTACTGACTTGTGAAATAAATTTTTCTCAAAACTTGTAAATCCTCCTGGCCTTAGAGGGCAATAACAACAGCAAGTCTTGTCAGCTTCAGGTTAGATTAACCAATTAAGTAGCTTTAACTGAGTCCTTCACTTAATTCAGAGCAGCACAGCTTATAGCTCAACTATGATGTCATTATTCTTTGCAAAATAATGAGGGATTACCCCTAAGAAACTTCAGTGGTGGCCTTTTGAGTATGTTTATTTTTCTTTGACAGCGACCTACTATGTAAATCTGGACCCTTCCACCCCCACCCCCTACTGCTGGGATTACAAACATGTACCACCACACCTGGCTAGCTATGTTATTTGACTGGTGTATTTTAGGAGGTTGGCAGTAAGTAAAATGACACCAGAAAGCTACATGGAGGCATGTGCTGTTTAACTAATAATGACATGAGTTTGGTAAAAAGAAATAAGATTTACCAGGTGGGAAGATTACATAGTACAGAATTCCAGCTCCTACTCAACTTGAAGGTCATCGTCTACCCGTAGCAGTGTGCAGTGGCAGGTTCAAGCACAGTGTGCAAACCCTGGGACTTCTTAGTTCCTGTTCTCTTAAAGAGTGGGTTCCGTCAGTGCTGGCTGCAATTCTATGCTAATATTTAGCATAAAATATAAGAACACTAAGGAAAACAAAATATTTTAATTTGTAATTATATATCTATCTGGGAAGTATATACATGTGGATAGAAACCAGAGATTTTGGATCACCTAAAAGCAGGAGCGAGAGGTAGTTGTGAGCCACTGATGCGCTGCAAATTGAACTAAGGTCCTCTGCAAGAACAGTACATGTTTTTAACCTCAGAGCCATCTCTCTAGCCCCAGAAAAATATGTTTTTTAAATATTTTATTATTTTTATTTTATTTATTTATTTATGTATTTATTTATTTATTTATTTATTTATTTTGGTCTTTTCGAGACAGGGTCTCCCTGTAGCCCCTGTTCCAGTTCCAGCTATCCTGGAACTCACTCTGTAGACCAGGCTGGCCTTGAACTCACAAAGATCTGCCTGTCTCTGCCTCCCAAGTGCTAGGATTATTTGTATTTTATATGAGTATATTGCGTGCATGTATGTAAGTGCACCTGTGTGGTGAAATGCTTGTGGAGATCAGAAGAGGGTGTCAGATTCCCCTGGAAATGGAGTTACGGATGGTTGTTAGCCACCATGTGGGTGCTGGGAGCTGAACCTGGGTACTCTGCAGGTTGCTCTTAGCAGCTGAGCTAACTCTCCAGCCAAAACATTTTCATTGTGTATAATTTTCAACTTAAAAAATGAATTTCAGAACTACATAAGAGGTTAAGATTCTGTGGCAGGGCTGGGTGTATTGGTACATGACTTAATTCCAGCACTGGGGAGGCAGAGGCAGGTGATCTTTTTGAGTTCCAGGCTAGTTGGGGTGGGGGTGGCTACAGAAAGACCCTATCCTATCTCCAAAACCTCAAAGATTGTGTGGCTAAACACGAAGAACCTGCTCTGTGCAGCTGTGGCCAAAAAGAAGAACCTGGCCAAATGTAGATGCAACCCCAATGAAAGCCAAACCTCACCACCAGCTAGACAGGAGCCATAATGGAAGCAACTGGAATACACAACATCATCAAGCATGTGTAGATCCTCTTATTAGGCTGGAGTGCAGAGATAAGAATGTGCTGGCAAGAATAACCACAGCTTATCATAAGGCTTTAAGTCAAGGTTCCAGAATGTTCCTCATGAAGAAAAGCTCCCTCTACCCAAGAAGCTTGCAGGTGTGTGTGAAATGAGCTGGAGAAGGTCTCAGAGATACCCAAGACTGAGGCCTATTACAGACACTATGCCAGAGGTTTGAGAACACAGAAAACCAGATGACCTTCATGTCCTGGCCCAGTCCACAAAATGCTTTCACATCAATCAACATGTTGACAGTTACATTACATTAAAAAACTACAGTGCATACAAATTTAATCTATGGAAAAAAATCAGTTAATAGCCATAAGCTTAGAAACTGAATATGACATCTGAGGATACCAACCCTTTGAAAAAGTCTTGCTTGCTGAGTTTTTCTGATTGAACCAGTTGATACAGTAAGTGGCCCATGTGATCCCTGGTGATCTGGCTCCGCTCCAGGGTGAACTCCACTCCCACCTTCACGAAAACATGCAGCGGGCCCTGGGCACTCAGCTCTTCTATACACTGAGTGGCTTCCTGTTCAAACAACAAATAAAGACTTGCTCCAAAATCTGAGATTAGGAGAACTGTAAAATCCTTTACTTATGTTAAAAGCAGTACAAAGGCCCATGAACAAATTTAAGTTTTTTTCTAATTTAACATAATAAAATTCAGTAAAAGAGGCTATAGACAAACTTGCGAAAGAAGGAAAAAAGAAGGAAAGAGAAAATACCGAGTAGGCTGTGGTGACACACGTACTGAGAAGGCTGAGGCAGGAGGATTGCTATCCTATCTCAAACAGAAATTTTATATAAAGAATTTGAACATGGTGGCACAAACCTATAGTCCCAGCTATACTTGGCTCTTTGGAAGGTTGAGGCAGGATGACTTCATGAATGCAGGCGTTAAAGCAAGGCAGGGCAATACCGTAAGACCCTGGGTGTGGGGAGCCGTGTCCTTAATATAGCGAACACCTTGAGGTTGACAGGACTGTATTCTTTTTTTTTTGGTCTTTTTGAGACAGGGTCTCCCTGTAGCTCCAGCTGTCCTGGAACTCGCTCTGTAGACCAGGCTGGCCTTGAACTCACAAAGATCCACCTGCCTCTGCCTCCCAAGTGCTAGGATTAAAGGACTGTATTCTTTTTTGATTTATGTTTCTATGTGTATGTGCACTTACTGTATGTTATGTGTACCAGGTGTACACAACAGCCCTCAAAGGTAAGAAGAGGCTATTAAAATGAGCTGCCATGTGGGTGCTGGGAAGTAAGCTGGGGTCTTCTGCAAGAGTATGAAGTACTCTTAACTGCTGAGGCATCTCTCCAGAACTAGGTTTAATAGTCTTATTAAAAGTAATAAACTGTTGCCGGGCGTGGTGGCGCACGCCTTTAATCCTAGCACTCAGGAGGCAGAGTCAGGCGGATCTTTGTGAGTTCAAGGCCAGCCTGGTCTACAGAGTTAGTTCCAGGACAGCTGGGGCTACGAGGAGACCCTGTCTTAAAAAGACAAAAAAAAAAAAAAAAAAAAGGAATGAACTGGATGCTGGGCGTAGTGGTGCATACCTTTAACCCCAGCACTTGGGAGGCAGAGGCAGGTGGATCTCTGTGAGTTCAAGGCCAGGGAGGATTGCTACCAACGTAAAACCAGCCAAACAAATGAACAACACACATATATACATGCACATGTGCATATATTCTATATGTTTATTGATTTTAAAATATTTTATTATTTTTTTAAATTTTACTTATTTATTTATGTGTATGAATGTACTGTCTGCACAGGTTTGTGCACCCATGTCATGCAATGCCACGGAGGTCAGAAGAGGGTGTTGGATTCCCCTGGAACTGGAGCTAAAGACAGTTCTCAGCCGCCATGTGGATGCTGGGGATTGAACCTGGGTCCTCTGCAAAAGTAGTCAGAGCTGTCAACCACTAGGCCATCTCTCCAGCCCCTATTTTATTTGTATATACGTATTACCTCCATGTATATAAGTGCACCCGTGTCATGCAATGCCTGAGGAGGTCAGAAAAGGTCATCAGAGTCCCCTAGAACTCGAGTTATGGTCATTAATTACCACGTGGGTGATGGAAACTGAGCTTGGGTCCTCTGCAAAAGCAGCCAGTGCTCCCAACCACTAAGTCATTTCTTCAGCTATGCATATAATTCATTTGTATAAAATCTACCACATTCCTTCCCTATTTATTATTTAAAAATCAAGATATTAGGAAATAGAAATTCAATATGATTCAAAGACTTTAAAGGAGCAACTGAGGTTCCTGTGTCCTGGAATGTCAGAAGCTTCCATGAATGAGGTTTCCCATCAGAGAATGGTGTAACAGATTAGGCACTACTGTCTTCTCAGATGTTCTGGTATGGCCCTTGTTAACTGCTACTGACTGTGGAGTGATCTGGCTTGCTTAGTCACCTCTCTGCCCTCATCTACCACAACTTGGGCTGGAACCCTTTCCTTCTGAGAAAAAGGAGGGAAGAAGGCTGAAGAGATCGATTAACCTCTTGCAACGGGCTGATCCTTGGTTTAGTCCTTAGCACCCACGTGGCCCTTAATTCCAGATCCAGAAAATCTGATTTATAATTTGTATAAATTATTTATTTTATGCCTTGGCAGGCACTGCACGCATGGGTGCAGCTATAAACATGCAGGCAAAACACTTATACATAAAAAATAAAAGATTAAGAATTAAAAACAAAAACAGAAACAGAAGGGCAGCCACTGAGTGCAGAGGAGCAAGCTGTAGGTGTCTGGGCTGCTGCAGCTTTTCTGTCTGCTGCCTCAACACTTCCTGTGTGCTAACCTTTTATACATAAAGTCAGGGCACTATAATATCTATCTGCACTTTAGGTTTACTCTTAAGTTGCTTTCCTTTCTACATATTCAAAATACTAAAAAAAGAAAAAAAAAAAAAGTAATACACAGTAGTTTCAACAAAATATCTGATGCATAGGATGTCTTCAAATTCTACAACTGCTCCCAAAAGAAGAATGGAGATTTTGTTGGTAGGTTCAGTTGAGAACTGACATCCCATGTCATGATTCTGTTTGAAGCCTCTAATGGAAAACAGCATTTGTTTTCTTTCTATGATGTTGGAATCTGTGACGCATTATGGCCAGTGGTCACTCAACTGCTGACTATTCTCTATTCTCTTTATTGTGTGCAGGAATAAGAAGAACCAGTGCCATTCATTAGTCAGTCGTTTTGTGAATGACTGATTGATTGATGGATTTTTTTTTTTTTTTTTTTGAGACAGGGTCTCCCTGTAGCCCCAGCTGCCTTGGAACTTCCTATGTAGACCAGGCTGGCCTTGTCTCAGAGATCCGTCGGTCTCTGCCTCCCCAGTGCTGGGATGAAATGTGTGTACTACCATGCCCAGCAAGTACGTAGTCTTTGAATTAAAACTTGAAACCCAACAAAGGTAAGAACTCAGCTCAATACATTTGCAGATACCATGTCACAAGGCTGGACATGGGCTGGCTAACACGGGTCAATGGGTCACTTATAGCACATGTCTAGAGGTCAGAGGACAACTTGTTTTTCTGTTGTTGTTGTTTTTGTTTTTGTCTTTTCAAGACAGGGTCTCCCTGTAGCTCCAGCTGTCCTGGAACTCACTCTGTAGACCAGGCTGGCCTTGAACTCACAGAGATCTGCCTGCCTCTGCCTCCCAAGTGCTAGGATTAAAGGCGTGCACCACCACGCCCGGCCAGAGGACAACTTGAGGGATTCATGGATCAAACAAACCAGGTTTGGCAGCAAGTGTCTTTTCTTTACCCATTAAGTCAGCTCTTCAGCTATATTTCTTTTTTTCAAACTATTGCTCATTTCTTTATTATCTGTCTTCACAGTCTTGGTTTCTCCAGTGAAAGTAGACTACGATGCTCATCATATAGTACATCTAGGCCATATCTCCTAAAATGGGGCCAGAGATTCAGTAGGTGAAGTGAGCAGAGACTAAAACACATGGTGGAGTCAAACATGAAGGTTTCAGTTCTGGTTCTGACTTTACTACTATGTGAGTTCAAGAATTTAATAATTTTTTTTTTGTTTTATTGTTGTTTTGTTTTGTTTTGTGACAGGGTAGCCTAGGACTTGCTATGGAGACCAGGCTCATAAAGATCCACCTGCTTCTACCTCCTGAGTGCTGGGATTAAAGGTACGTGCCACTCTCCTGGCTAAGATATATTTATTTTTAATTTGTTAGTTTTTATTTTAGGTACACAAGTCTTTCACCTCCAGGTATAGTTTTTATTTTAGGTACACAAGTCTTTCACCTCCAGGTATGTAAGTGTACAACATACAGTCAATGCCCACAGAGGCCAGGAGGAGGCATGGGATCCCCCTGGAACTGGAGTTATGGGAAGTTGTTAGTCACCATGTGGGTGCTGGGAACTGAACCTAGGTCCTCTACAAGAGTAGCAATGGCTCTGAACCAGTCATCCATGTCTCCAGCCCTTGTTTTTTGGAGACAGGGTCTACTACATAGCCCTAGCTGGCCTGGCACTGTGTAGACCAGGCTGACCTCAAACTCACAGAGATACATCTGACTCTGCCTCCCAAGTACTGGGAGTAAAGATGTGTGCCAATACATCCAGTTTAGGTATAATAATCTCTTAATTGTAACAAATGTAGATACATATGTATGTGTGTGGGGGTACACACATGCATGTACATGAACTATTTATTTATTTATTTATTTATTTATTTATTTATTTTATCTTCTCCTCCAGTCAGGATTTCATGTAGCCAAAGTCAGCCTTGAACTTACATAGTTGACCATGGCCTTGGACTCGGTATCTCATAGATCTTCCTCCTGCCTCCACCTCCTAAATAAGTGCTAGGATTACAGGTGTATACCTTCAAGCCTGGCAATAATCTCTTAGTTTAAAATATCTAAGAGGAATTTGTGCGTGTGTGTGTGTGTGTGTGTGTGTGTGTGTGTGTGTGTGGTGTGTAAGTATGCACTTGGGAACTGCCAATCATAAAATAAAGACTCAGTAAGTATTAACTTGCTAATCTACTATTAGTAACATTAGCACTTGCTACGACCATAGTAGGAAAAAATCCATTACTTAGAATAAGCTCTGCAAATGTTTATCCTAACACACTAATACTGTATAGGAAATAAAATAAAGCTGTCTGTGGTCTGAAACTAAGAACCTGGCTTTGAATTCTTAATCTGCATTATCATCATCATCATCAAGTTACTTTACGTCTTCGTATCTATTATTTGGAAAAGTGGGGTGTTTTTATTTCTGTATTTTTGAGACAGGGTATCCCAGTAGCCCCAGATGGCCTGGAACTCACTATACAGACGAGGCAGGGCTCAATTTCACAAAGATCTACCTGCCTCTGCCTCCCAAGTGCTGGGATTAAAGGCATGCACCACCATGTCTGGAAAAAATGGGTTTTATAGTAATGGAAACTTTGGGGCTAGTGATGTAGCCTTGGTCAGTACTTGCCTAACCATGATGCCCTGAGTTTGATGCCAACCACTGCATAAATGAAGCATGGTGTGAGGTGCTGTTAATGCTGTACCAGGGAGATAGGCAGCAGGATTACGAGTTCAAGGTCATCTTTGACTACACAGGGAGTTTGAAGCCAGCATGGGATACATGACATCCTGTCAAAACCAAACCCAAAAAACATTAGGAGGTTCTATTGAGATCCCACAAATTGATCCATAAAAATGAGCAGAAAGCAAGTTGTCACTAACTGTCTAACATCACTAACTCTTCTGTCTAACATCACTAACTGTCTAACATCACTGGCTCTTCCAGCCAATCTGCAGACAGCGCCTCCTTCTTCGATATACAACAGAGCCCTGACTAACTCTGACCCTTACACTGTGTAGACCTGGCACAGAGGACTACATCCTCCTCAGTGGTTTGTATTTTTTTTTTTTTTTTTTTTTTTTGGTTTGTGTTTTTGAGACGGGGTCTCCCTGTAGCCCAGCTGTCCTGGAACTCACTCTGTAGACCAGGCTGGCCTTGAACTCACAAAGATCCGCCTGCCTCTGACTCCCAAGTACTAGGATTAAAGGGGTGCGCCACCACGCCTGGCTCCTCCTCAGTGTTAATAAATTCTTTTCCCTATATTTCCGACTTCTCATAGGACCATGCTTTTCTTCTTTCAAAATGTTTGTTACTAACTCTGAATTATCCTCAAGTTAAGTCTAAAGTCAATCTAGATGTCTTTCTTCCTTGCTTGCCTTGTTTTTCTTCTTTTTAAAAAAAAATTAGGGGCTGGAGAGATGGCCTAGTGGTTAAGAGCACCAACTGCTCTTGCAGAGGACCCGGGTTCAATCCCCAGCACCCACATGGCGGCTGAGAACCATCTTTGATTCCAGTTCCAGGGGAATCTGACACCCCCTTCTGACCTCCGAGGCATTGCACGACACGGGTGCACAGATCTACATGCAGTCAGTACATTCATACACATAAAAAAATAAATAAAATTTAAAAAAATTAATTTCTTTTTTTTTTTTTGGTCTTTTTGAGACAGGGTCTCCCTGTAGCCCCAGCTGTCCTGGAACTCACAAAGATCAACCTGCCTCTACCTCCCAAGTGCTAGGATTAAAGGCATGCTCCACCACACCCGGCTAAAATTTTTTTGTGTGTACGAGTATACTGCCTGCATATATGCAAGTGCACCTGTGTCAGGCAATGCCCTCGGAGGTCAGAAGAGGGCATGTGATATCCTGGAATTGGAGTTACAGTTGTTAGCGTCATGTAGGTGCTGGGAATCAAACTTAGGACCTTTGCAAGAGCAGTGAGTGTTCTTAACCTCTGAGCCACCACCTTTCTCTAGCCCTGCTAGCCTTATTGTTCATCTATAATAGCTCTTTGAATTTCTCCTAAACAAGGGGAAAAAAATTGACATCCAAGTAGACCACACCCATTTTTTGGAGGACAGGTAATGGTTCACCAGGTAAATTCTGTGGCTCTGTTCACTTAGTGTTTATTCTGCTGCATCTTGAAATGTTTCTGTGTGAATACTTCTCTTTATCTTCTCTTTATCATCAAAGCGTCTTCCTAGCTGGGCCTGTTGGCCCATGCCTATAATCCCAACATAAGGGAGATTTAGGCAGGAGGAATGCCACAGATAGTGAGCTCTAGCCTAGCTTGGATTACATAGAAAGACCCTAACATAAAATAAAACAAGCTTGGGCCTGAGGGCATACACCTGTAAGCCCAACAATTGGGAAATGGAGGCAGGAGAATTAGAGTTCAAGATCATCCTCAGCTACAGAATAAGATTAAAGCTAGTCTGAAGCTGGGTGTGGTAGCACACGCCTTTAATCCTAGCCCTTGGGAGGCAGAGGCAGGCAGATCTCTGTGAGTTCAAGGCCATGCTGGTCTACATAGTGAATTCCAGGCCAGCTGGGGCTACAGGGAGACCGTGTCTTAAAAAAAAAAAATTTTTTTTTTTTTTTTTAAGAACACGGTCTCCCTGTAGCCCCAGCTGGCCCCCTGGCCATTACTATCGGAGCCCAGGCATCCGCGCCTGAACTCCAGAGATCTGCGCTCTGCTCCCCCGGGTAGGATTTTATTAAGGGGTGTGATCCACACAAGTTCGCTACCGCTAATATTATCTTATGTTATGTTTAGCTGATGGATTGATTCTAGCAACTCCTCCCTAAGCTCCCTCGCATCCCACTTTCCTTCCAAGTGGTTGGGTTACAGTGTTTGCACTGCCTCACGCGCCAAGCCTTGTTATTTTGTAGCCTTCTAGTAATCAGGCTAGACTAGCGCTCCTCTCCTGTGGCATTCCCTCTGCTACCATCTCCCTTCGTTTGGGATTAAGGCATGGGCCAACAGGCCAGTCGGAAGATCGCTTTGATGATAACAGGAAGCAGAAAGCGACGTATTCCCAACCAGAAACATGTTCTTTTTCCGTGCCCCGCAGCCTTCATTTACACTCTAAGTGACCATTGCAGCCCCAGCCGACATGTATGGCTGGGAACCCTGATCTGCCCGCAAAAAATGGTGTGTTCTACTTGGCATGCCAATTTTTCTTCCCCTGTCTGAGGACATTGTACTAAGACGGCTATTTACTAGTGTGACAACTAAGGTGCAGTGGTAGAGAAAGGTGGTGCTCAGAGTTAAGAAACACTCACTGCTCTTCCGAAGGGCCTAAGTTTGATTCCCAGCACCTACCTGACGGCTAACAAAGGAATCCTCAAACCCCCAATCCACGGATCAAACAGCCCTCTTCGCCACCGCCCGCAATCGGGAAGTGCCCGGGACACAGTGCACCCTTCGCATATGAGGCAGGGAGTATACTCGTACACACACAAAAAGTTTGAGTGGGTGGGGTGATGTTTGTATGCGAAACGCCTAAGATTATTACTGTTTTTTGGGGAGCGGCATTCCCTGACTTTTTGGGCTAGGTTTGATCTTTGTGACTTCGTTCCAGGTCTTACCCACTTGTCCTCTCTTCTGTTTTTCTGGGTTGCGTTTGGTCCCCTTACCTCGATAATGCCCGGTATCTCTTTGTTTGACAGTCTAATCTTTCCTCCCCTTCCATTTTCGTCTTTTTTTTCTCCCATGTGGTCCTCCCATCAAATCCAGCACCTTCAAACACCACCCCCATCCACAAACACTACCACACAAACACCCCAATTAAACACAGCACATTCTTCAACACCACAACCAAAGGACCTAACTCCTATAGTGGTGATTACTCCCCTAAATATAACATAGATGATTTATGTCGATGAATGTACTGCACCTCCCCTGCAAGGCAGCATCTGCGCCCCCCGTGTCGTGCAATGGCCTCGGAGTCAGAAGGGGGTGTCAGCTTCCCTGGAACTGGAATTCCACAGAGAGTTCCTCGCCGCCCTTTGGGTGCTGGGGCTTGAACCGGGTCCTCTGCAAGAGGGTCGGTGCTCCCAATAGGCCATCTCTCCAGCCCCTAATTTTTTTTTACATCTAGAAAAGACAATACAGAGCACGCAAGGAAGAAAGACCCCCATCTAGACTGACCCCGTTAGACACTTGCGATCATTCCGACAAGCTTAGTCACACACATTTGAACGCAGACAAGCCTGCGTCCCTATGAGATAGTCGGAACCAGTGCAAAACGACTTTATCTAACACTTGAGCTGAGGCGCCAGGCGTGGTGGCGCACCTTTAATCCTAGTACTTGGGCGGCAGAAGCAGGGGGATCTTTTGTGGGGTTCAAAGGCCACCCCGTCGTTATCAGATTGTGCGTTCCAGGGCGACCACGCAAGGCCTACAGCGGCGAGACACCCTCTCGTGCGCTACAAAAACACACAAACACAAAAAACCAAAACAAAAACCAACACTTCTAACACTTTACAACTCTCCACCCCCACCCTACTCACCGATTTCGCCTGCCCATTCCTCGGATTAACTTTCCTTCTTTGCTCCAGCCTCCCTCTGTGCCAGGTCTACACAGTGTAAGGGTCAGAGTTAGTCAGGGCTCTGTTGTATATCGAAGAAGGAGGCGCTGTCTGCAGATTGGCTGGAAGAGCCAGTGATGTTAGACAGTTAGTGATGTTAGACAGAAGAGTTAGTGATGTTAGACAGTTAGTGACAACTTGNAAACATATGTACCACCACACCTGGCTAGCTATGTTATTTGACTGGTGTATTTTAGGAGGTTGGCAGTAAGTAAAATGACACCAGAAAGCTACATGGAGGCATGTGCTGTTTAACTAATAATGACATGAGTTTGGTAAAAAGAAATAAGATTTACCAGGTGGGAAGATTACATAGTACAGAATTCCAGCTCCTACTCAACTTGAAGGTCATCGTCTACCCGTAGCAGTGTGCAGTGGCATGGTCAACACACGTGGGCATAATCCTGGGACTTGTTAGTTCCTGGTCGCTTAAAGAGGTGGGGGCCGTCAGGTGTCTGGCGGCCAAGTCTATGCTTAATATTTCGCAAAAATCTAAGAACACTACGGAAACACCAAAAATTTAATTTGTAATTATATATCTATCTGGGAAGTATATACATGTGGATAGAAACCAGAGATTTTGGATCACCTAAAAGCAGGAGCGAGAGGTAGTTGTGAGCCACTGAATGCTCCTGCAAATTGCAACTAAGGTCCCTCTGCCCAAGAACAGAACGTACATGTTTTTTTTTAACCTAGAGCCATCTCTCTAGCCCCAGAAACTTTTTTTTTTTTTTATGTTTTTTAAAATTTTTATTTTTATTTTATTTATTACTTTAGTATTTATTTCTTATTTATTTATTTTATTTTTGGTCTTTTTCGGACAGGGTCTACCTGCAGCCCTGTTCCAGTTCAGCTATCTTGGAACTCAACTCTGTAGACCAGGCTGGCCTTGAACTCACAAAGACTGCCTGTCTCTGCCTCCCAAGTGCTCCCAGGATTATTTTTTGTAAATTTTTTATATGAGTATATTGCGTGCATGTATGTAAGTTTCCCATGTGTGGTGATGAAAATGCTTGTGGAATCAGAAGAGGGTTGTGTCAGATCCCCTGGAAATGGAGTTACGGATGGTTGTAGCCACCATGCTGGGGACTGGGAGCTAACCCGGTACTCTGCAGGTTGCTCTTAGCAGCTGAGCTAACTCTCCAGCCAAAACATTTTCATTGTGTATAATTTTTCAACTTAAAAATGAATTTCGAACTACATCAGAGTTAAGATTCTTGTGGCAGGGAGCGGCTGTATTGGTACATCTGATTAATTCCAGCACTGGGGAGGCAGAGGCAGGTGATTTTTTGAGGTCCAGCTAGTGGGGTGGTTTTTCGGTGGCTACAGAAAGACCCTATCCTATCTCCAAAACCTCAAAGATTGTGTGGCTAAACACGAAGAACCTGCTCTGTGCAGCTGTGGCCAAAAAGAAGAACCTGGCCAAATGTAGATGCAACCCCAATGAAAGCCAAACCTCACCACCAGCTAGACAGGAGCCATAATGGAAGCAACTGGAATACACAACATCATCAAGCATGTGTAGATCCTCTTATTAGGCTGGAGTGCAGAGATAAGAATGTGCTGGCAAGAATAACCACAGCTTATCATAAGGCTTTAAGTCAAGGTTCCAGAATGTTCCTCATGAAGAAAAGCTCCCTCTACCCAAGAAGCTTGCAGGTGTGTGTGAAATGAGCTGGAGAAGGTCTCAGAGATACCCAAGACTGAGGCCTATTACAGACACTATGCCAGAGGTTTGAGAACACAGAAAACCAGATGACCTTCATGTCCTGGCCCAGTCCACAAAATGCTTTCACATCAATCAACATGTTGACAGTTACATTACATTAAAAAACTACAGTGCATACAAATTTAATCTATGGAAAAAAATCAGTTAATAGCCATAAGCTTAGAAACTGAATATGACATCTGAGGATACCAACCCTTTGAAAAAGTCTTGCTTGCTGAGTTTTTCTGATTGAACCAGTTGATACAGTAAGTGGCCCATGTGATCCCTGGTGATCTGGCTCCGCTCCAGGGTGAACTCCACTCCCACCTTCACGAAAACATGCAGCGGGCCCTGGGCACTCAGCTCTTCTATACACTGAGTGGCTTCCTGTTCAAACAACAAATAAAGACTTGCTCCAAAATCTGAGATTAGGAGAACTGTAAAATCCTTTACTTATGTTAAAAGCAGTACAAAGGCCCATGAACAAAATTTAAAGTTTTTTTCATAATTTACATAATAAAAATTCAGTACAAGAGGTATAGACAACTGCGAACGAAGGAAAAAAGAAGGAAAGAGAAAATTACCGAGTAGTAGGTGTGGTGACAGTACTGAGAAGGCTGAGGCAGGAGGATTGCTATCCTATCTCAAACAGAAATTTTAATAAAGGAATTTGAAACATCAGGTGCACAAACCTATAGTCCCAGCTATACTTGGCTCTTTGGAAGGTTGAGGCAGGATGACTTCATGAATGCAGGCGTTAAAGCAAGGCAGGGCAATACCGTAAGACCCTGGGTGTGGGGAGCCGTGTCCTTAATATAGCGAACACCTTGCGTTGGTTGACAGGACTGATTCTTTTTTTTTAGGTCTTTTTGAGACAGGGTTCCGTAGCTCCGCTGTCCTGGAACTCGCTCTTGTAGACCAGGCTGGCCTGAACTCACAAAGATCCCCCTGCCTCTGCCTCCCAAGTGCTAGGATAAAGGACTTGTATCTTTTTTGATTATGTTTCTATGGTAGTGCCCTTATGTATGTTATGTGTACCATGTGTGTACACAACAGCCCTCAAAGGTAAGAAGAGGCTATTAACATGAGCTGCTATGTGGGTGCTGGGAAGTAAGCTGGGGTCTTCTGCAAGAGTATGAAGCTCTCTAACTGCCTGAGGCATCTCTCCAGAACTAGGTTTAATAGTCTTATTAAAAGTAATAAAAAAATGTGCCGTGCGTGGTGGCGCACGCCTTTAATCCTAGCACTCAGGAGGCAGAGTCAGCAGGGCTCTTTGTGAGTCAAGGCCAGCCTGGTCTACATAGTTAGTTCCAGGACAGCTGGGGCTCCGAGGAGAGACCCTGCCTCAAAAAGCACCGGAAGAAAAAAAAAAAAAAAAAAAAAGTCATAAACTGTCCAAAAAAAAAACAGTAATGCACGTCTAAGTAATGCAGATTAAAAAAAAAAAAACGTAATGAACTGCCAGGGTGGTGGTGCACGCCTTTTAGCCCAGCAACTGGCGGCCAGAGAAGCAGATCTTTGTGAGTTCAAAAAAAAAAAAAAAAAAAGTGAGTTCCAGGACAGCGGGGGTTACAGGAGACCCTGTCTTGAAAAGGAACAAAAAAAAAAAAAAACAAAAAAAGGAATGAACTGGATGCTGGCGTTAGTGGTGCATACCTTTTAACCCCGCCCCCACTTGGGAGGCAGAGGCAGGCGTGGATCTCTGTGACGTTCAAGGCCATCTGGGAGGACTGTGCTACACACAGGAAAACCAAAGCCAAACAAAATGAACAAACACACGATTACCTGACAGGGCATATATTCGATATGTTATTGATTTTAAAATATTGAGTATTTTTTAAAGTAATTTTACTTATTTATTTATGTTATGAATGTACTGTCTGCCACAGGTTTGTGCACCACCCATTGTCATGCAATGCCACGGAGGTCAGAAGATGGGTGTTGGATTCCCCTGCAGATTCCCCTGGAACTAGACCTAAAGACAGTTCTCAGCCGCGCATGTGGATCTGGGGATTGAACTGGGTCCTCTGCCAAAAAGTAGTCAGAGCTGTCAAACCACTCGGCCATCTCTCCAGCCCCTATTGTATTTGCTATATACGTATTACCTCCATGTATATAAGATGCCGCACCCGTGTCTGCAATGCCTGAGGAGGTCAAAAAAACATGTCAGATTCCTCTGTAGCTGGAATTAGCAGTGTTTGTTAGCTGCCATTTGAGTACTAAGAATTGAACCCGGGTCCTCTCTGCAAAAGCAGCCAGTGCTCCCAACCACGTAAGTCCATTTTCAGCTAGCATATAATTCATTTGCGATAAAATCTACCAACATGCCTTCCTATTTAGTATTTAAAAATCAAGCATGGAAATAGAAATTCAATATGATTCAAAGACTTTAAAGGAGCAACTGAGGTTCCTGTGTCCTGGAATGTCAGAAGCTTCCATGAATGAGGTTTCCCATCAGAGAATGGTGTAACAGATTAGGCACTACTGTCTTCTCAGATGTTCTGGTATGGCCCTTGTTAACTGCTACTGACTGTGGAGTGATCTGGCTTGCTTAGTCACCTCTCTGCCCTCATCTACCACAACTTGGGCTGGAACCCTTTCCTTCTGAGAAAAAGGAGGGAAGAAGGCTGAAGAGATCGATTAACCTCTTGCAACGGGCTGATCCTTGGTTTAGTCCTTAGCACCCACGTGGCCCTTAATTCCAGATCCAGAAAATCTGATTTATAATTTGTATTAAATTATTTATTTTATGCCTTGGCAGGCACTGCACGCATGGGTGCGCTATAACCATGCAGGCAAAACACTTATACATAAAAATAAAGATAAGATATTAAAAAACAAAACAAAACAGAAACAAGACACGGGCAGCCACTGAGTGCAGAGGAGCAAGCTGTAGGTGTCTGGGCTGCTGCAGCTTTTCTGTCTGCTGCCTCAACACTTCCTGTGTGCTAACCTTTTATACATAAAGTCAGGGCACTATAATATCTATCTGCACTTTAGGTTTACTCTTAAGTTGCTTTCCTTTCTACATATTCAAAATACTAAAAAAAGAAAAAAAAAAAAAAGTAATACACAGTAGTTTCAACAAAATATCTGATGCATAGGATGTCTTCAAATTCTACAACTGCTCCCAAAAGAAGAATGGAGATTTTGTTGGTAGGTTCAGTTGAGAACTGACATCCCATGTCATGATTCTGTTTGAAGCCTCTAATGGAAAACAGCATTTGTTTTCTTTCTATGATGTTGGAATCTGTGACGCATTATGGCCAGTGGTCACTCAACTGCTGACTATTCTCTATTTCTCTTTATTGTGTGCAGGAATAAGAAGAACCAGTGCCATTCATTAGTCAGTCGTTTTGTGAATGATGATTTGATTGATGGATTTTTTTTTTTTTTTTTTTGACTTTCCTGGAAGGTCTCCCTGTGCCCCAGCTTGCCTCTGGAACTTCATATGTAGACCAGGCTGGCCTTGTCTCGCATCGTCGGTCTTCTCTGCTCCCCAGTTGGGATGAAATGGTGTACTTACATGCCCATCCAAGTACGTCGTTTTGAATTGAAAACTTGAAAACCCAACAAACTGTCAAGAACTCAGAACTCAATACATTTTGCAGATACCATGTCACAAGGCTGGACATGGGCTGGCTAACACGGGTCAATGGGTCACTTATAGCACATGTCTAGAGGTCAGAGGACACAACTTGTTTTTTGTTGTTGTTTTGTTTTTGTGTTTTTTGTCTTTTCAAGAAAAGGTCTCCCTGTGCTCAAGCTGTCCGGGGACATCAATCTGTAGACCAGGCTGGCCTTGACAACTCACAGAGATTGCTGCTCTGCCTCCCCACGTGCCCTAGGATTAAAGGAGTGCAACCACCATGCCGGCCAGAGGACAACTGAGGGATTCAATGGAGCAAAAAAACCAGGCTTGGCAGAAGTGTCTTTCTTTTACCCATTAAGTCAGCTCTTTCAGCTTATTTTCTTTTTTTTAAACATTGCTCATTCTTTATTATCTGTCTTCACAGTCTTGGTTTCTCCAGTGAAAGTAGACTACGATGCTCATCATATAGTACATCTAGGCCATATCTCCTAAAATGGGGCCAGAGATTCAGTAGGTGAAGTGAGCAGAGACTAAAACACATGGTGGAGTCAAACATGAAGGTTTCAGTTCTGGTTCTGACTTTACTACTATGTGAGTTCAAGAATTTACTAATTTTTTTTTGTTTATTGTTGTTTTGTTTGTTTTGTGACAGGGTTTCAAGTAGCTCATGCTGGCCTCAAACCCACAAGAGATCCACCTGCTTCTACCTCCTGAGTGCTGGGATTAAAGGTACGTGCCACCTCCTGGCTAATGCTATTATTTATTTTTAATTTGTAAGTTTTTAATTATTAGGTACAACAAGTCTTCACCTCCAGGTTATAGTTTTTAATTTTATGGTACACAAGTCTTTTCACCTCCAGGTATGTAAGTGTACACATACTAGTCAAGCCACAGAGGCCAGGAGGAGTGCAAATGGGCTCCCCCTTGAACCCTGGGTTATGGAAGTTTGTTAGTCACCATGTGGGTGCTGGGAACTGAACCTAGGTCCTCTACAGAGTAAGACAAATGGATTCTTGAAACCCCAGTCATCCATGTCTCCAGCCCTTGTTTTTTGGAGACAGGGTCTACTACATAGCCCTAGATGGCCTGGCACTGTGTAGATGTGTAGACCAGGCTGACATCAAACACTCACAGCGATACATTGACTCTGCTACCAAGTAATGGGAGTAAACGATTGAGCCACTACATCCAGTTTCCAGTTTAGGTATAATAATCTCTTAATTGTAACAAATGTAGATACATATGTATGTGTGTGAGGGGTACACACATGCATGTACATGAACTATTTTTTACTTTATTATTTATTTATTTATTTATTTTATATTCTCCTCCAGTCAGGATTCATGTAGCCAAAGTCAGCCTTGAACTTACATAGTTGACCATGGCCTTGGACTCGGTATCTCATAGATCTTCCTCCTGCCTCCACCTCCAAAAATACTAGGATTAGCAGGTTTATACCTTCAAGCCTGGCAAAATAATCTCTTATTCTAAAATACTATAAAGAGGAATTTGTGGTCGTGTGTGTGTGTGTTGTGTGTGTGTGTGTGTGTGTGGTGCTTTCCCGTGTAAGTATGCACTTGGGAACTGCCAATCATAAAATAAAGACTCAGTAAGTATTAACTTGCTAATCTACTATTAGTAACATTAGCACTTGCTACGACCATAGTAGGAAAAAATCCATTACTTAGAATAAGCTCTGCAAATGTTTATCCTAACACACTAATAATGTATAGGAAATAAAGAAATCTTGTCTGTGAGTCTGAAACTAAGAACCTGGATTTGACTTTTAATCTGCATTATCATCATCATCATCAAGTTACTTTACGTCTTCGTATCTATTATTTGGAAAAGTGGGGTGTTTTTATCTCTGTATTTTTGAGACAGGGTATCCCAGTAGCCCCAGATGTCCTGGAACTCACTTACAGACGAGGCAGGCTCACTTTCACAAAGATCTACCGCCTCTGCCTCCCAAGTGCTGGGATTATAAGGATGAATCAAACATGTCTGAAAAAAAAAAAAATGGGTTTTATAGTAATGGAAACTTTGGGGCTAGTGATGTAGCCTTGGTCAGTACTTGCCTAACCATGATGCCCTGAGTTTGATGCCAACCACTGCATAAATGAAGCATGGTGTGAGGTGCTGTTAATGCTGTACCAGGGAGATAGGCAGCAGGATTACGAGTTCAAGGTCATCTTTGACACAAAGGGAGTTTGAAGCCAGCATGGGATACATGACATCCTGTCAAAACCAAACCCCAAAAAACATTAGTGTAGGTTTCTATTGAGATCACAAATTGATCCATAACAATGAGCAGGAAGCAAGTTGTCCTACTAACTGTCTAAACCTCACTAACTCTCTGTCCTAAATCACTAACTGTCTAACATCCACTGGCTCTTCCAGCCATTTCAGACAGCGCCTCTTTCCTTCGATATACAACAGCGCCTGACTAACTCTGCACCCTTACACTGTGCTAGACCTGGACACCAGAGGACACTACATCCTCCTCCGTGGTTTGTATTTTTTTTTTTTTTTTTTTTTTTGGTTTGTGTTTTGAGACGGGGTCTCCCCTGTAGCCCAGCTGTCCTGCGAACTCAATCTGTAGACCAGGGCTGGCCTTCGAACTCACAAAGATCCGCCTGCCTCTGACTCCCAAGTACTAGGATTAAAGGGGGCGCCACCACGCCTGGCTCCTCCTCAGTGTTAATAAATTCTTTTCCCTATATTTCCGACTTCTCATAGGACCATGCTTTTCTTCTTTCAAAATGTTTGTTACTAACTCTGAATTATCCTCAAGTTAAGTCTAAAGTCAATCTAGATGTCTTTTTCCCTGCTTGCTTGTTTTTCTTCTTTTTAAAAAAAAAATTAGGGGCTGGAGAGATGGGTCCTAGTGGTTTAAGAGCACCAACTGCTCTTGCAGAGGACCCGGGTGTTCAATTCCCCAGCCAAACCCACATGGCACGGGCTGCGAACAATCTTTGATCCAGTTCCAGGGGATCTGACACCCCCTTCTGACTCCGAGGCATTGCACGACCACGGGTGCACAGACTACATGCAGTCAGTACATTCATACACATAATAAAATACATAAAATTTAAAAAAATTAATTTCTTTTTTTTTTTTTTGGTCTTTTTGAGACAGCGGTCTCCCTGTAGCCCCCGCTCTGTCCTGGAACTCACAACAGATCTCAACCTGCCTTTCTTTTTTTTACCTCCCAAGTGCTAGGATAAAGGCCACATGATCCACCATCACACCCGGCTAAAATTTTTTTGTGTGTTTGTGTACGAGTATACTGCCTCATATATGCAAGTGCACCTGTGTCCGGCAATGCCCGGAGTGGTCAGAAGAGGGCATGTGATATCCTGGAATTGGAGTTACAGTTGTTTAGGTTCATGTTGGTTGCTGGGAATCAAACTTAGGACCTTTGCAAGAGCAGTGAGTGTTCTTTTCTAACCTCTGAGCCACCACCTTTCTCTAGCCCTGCTAGCCTTATTGTTCATCTATAATTAGCTCTTTGACTTTCTCCTAAACAAGGGGAAAAAAATTGACACCAAGTAGACCATCACCCATTTTTTGGAGGACAGGAATGGTTCAACCTTAAAGGTAAATTCTGTGGCTCTGTCACTTAGTGTTTATTCTGCTGCCATCTTGGAAAGGTTCTGTGTGTAATACTCTCTTTATCTTCTCTTTATCCATCAAAAGCGTTCTCCTTAGCTGGCCGTTGGCCCATTGCTATAATCCCAACATAAGGGAGATTTAGGCAGGAGGAATGTCCACAGATAGTGACTCTAGCCTAGCTTGGATTACCATAGAAAGACCCTAAACATTTAAAAATAAAATAAAACAAGCTGGGCGCTGAGGGCATACACCCTGTAAGCCCAACACATTGGGAAATGGAGGCAGGAGAACTTGAGTTCAAGATCATACCTAGCTACAGAATAAGATTAAAGCTAGTTCTGAAGCTGGGTGTGGTAGCACACGCCTTAATCCGCCTTGGGAGGCAGAGGCAGGCAAGATCTCTGTGAGTTCAAGGCCCACGCTGGTCTACATGTGGAATCCAGGCCAGCTGGGGCTTTACAGGGAGACCCTGGTTTGCGTCGTAAAAAACAAAAAAAAAAACAAAAAAAAAAGGTAGTCTGGGATATAGGAGGCTGCCTCAAAAGAAAAAAACAAAAGAACAAAGAAAAAAAAAACAATAAAAAAATGGAGGCTGGGGAGATGGTTCAGCAGTTAAGAGCACTGGCTGCTCTTGCAGAGTACACAGGTTCTATTCCTATCACCTTACAATCCTAACAACCTTACAATCCACATTTCAAGGGAATGCTTTTATTTTTTTTAATTTTTTTTATTAATTTTTTTATTTATTTCTGTATGTGTATGAATGTACTGTCTGCATGCAAGTTTGTGCACCCATGTCGTGCAATGCCGCGGTGGTCAGAAGAGGGTGTCGGATTCCCCTGGAACTGGAGTTCTCCTGGAATTGGAGTTTCAGACGGTTCTCGGCCGCCATGTGGGTGCTGGGGATTGAACCCGGGTCCTCTGTAAGAGCGGTCAGCACTCTTAACCTCTAGGCTATCTCTCCAGCCCAGGGAATGCTTTTTTGACCTCTACAGGCAATGCACAACATGGGTACACTAACACACAAGCAGGCAGTATACTCAAGCACCGAAAATACAAAAAAATAAAATAT
This sequence comes from Rhizomys pruinosus, assembly GCA_009823505.1. NCBI lineage: Eukaryota > Metazoa > Chordata > Mammalia > Rodentia > Spalacidae > Rhizomys > Rhizomys pruinosus. The sequence continues at coordinate 994,461 of VZQC01008976.1, read as the reverse complement.
TTTTAAAAAATAAAAAGTGAAAACAAAACAAAATTAAAAAAAAAAATTTTAATCTAAAACAAGCCAGGCATTGTGGCCCATCATGCCTTTAATTCCAGCATTAAGGAGGTAGAGACAGGTGAGTTTGAGGTCAGCTTGGTCCACAAAGTGACTTCTAGGCCAGCCAGTGCTACATAATGAGACCTCTACTCCCCCTCAAAAAAACAAACCCAAAACACTAAAACCCTTTTTCTTACTTCTAAATTCTTGACAGTGTTAAGAGATTCAAGAGTTTTAAAAGGCTGGGATACACATAAAGCAATTTTTGTATACAAAAGCAGGTAAGAACTAGGTTGTTCAGAATGAATACTGAGACTGAATAAATGACAAGGGAAAAGTAGTCAAGATACCTAATGAACATTTTGACAGAAGACACTAGACCTTACAGCCCAAGTAATCTGTGGAGTTGTCTGCTTCTGGTCTGTCACTGTGCTACGAGTTCAAGTTGGGTGGAGGCCTCTGGCCGTCTTACCCTGGACCACTGCTGTCCCTTTGTGCCTCTCTGTCCCGCTTATGAAATAAAGGAAAAGTGATGCCAGCCACACTTTAAGACCAGTGTGAGCACGATGGTGAAATGACTACAGGGACCAGGGCAGGTATAACTGCAAGTTAGGAAGAGTTTGTAAGGACAGTGTGCTGTTTCTGCTCAGTATTGTCAGTGGATTTAGTTTTCTCTTGGTTAGAATGGACTGGTATCCATTCTATCTTCCTCCTTGTCTATTCTGTGAATGACAACACCAGTTTAAAACATAGTACCTGGCAGAAATGTACCTCAGACTACTCAATCTGTCTCATCAGTTCATAAGGATTTGGACCAGAGCCAAGCTACCACGGTTCTGCCATCAGGCTGTGGACAGAACTGTTTTCCTTTATGGTCAGCATTTACCTTAAAATCATTGATGTGCAGAAATTCATCAATGATGGACTTGGACTTCCTCTCCATTTCTTCTTCTGACAGTGTGGGCTTGTCAGGGGCTGACATTGCTGACATGTCTGGTTTCACTACTAGTGAGATCGAAAAAGTGAGAAGATAAAAATAATAAAAATCATTAACATGGGATTATGGCTGAAATATTTATATGTTGTTACACTGCTTTTTCAATGGAGACATTCTTTTTTTTTTTTTTTTGGTCTTTTCGAGACAGGGTCTCCCTATAGTCCCAGCTGTCCCGGAACTTGCTCTGTAGACCAGGCTGGCCTTGAACTCACAAAGATCCACCTGCCTCTGCCTCCCAAGTGCTAGGATTAAAGGCGTGCGCCACCACGCCCGGCTTCAATGGAGACATTCTATAGACACCTGTTTCACAGTAACACACCTGAAAGTAGAATAAAGAAGCCCTTTATTTCAGAACTGACACAGACTAAAGTAACTTCCTAACCTATTCTACAGCAATGAAGAATTAGGGATATGGGGAAGCTTTGGAGCCAGAGCTTCTTAGCTGCTTGGTGTACTCTGACTTCTCCCCACTGCTTTGATGGTAAACATGGAAAGCCTGCACAAACACACGAGGTTCTGCTCCCACAGTCTTGGCTACACTGGCCTGTTGACACCTGCGTAATGCACAGTGGAGCTCCTCCCCCTGCAGCCTGACACAGGGTGCTCCTAGTGTCAGGGGGGCTCCTATGGTCGGTAGTGCTTATTCATTGCTCCACATCTGTCCCACTCTGCAACCTGTTTCATCTCCACTAGTCCTTCAGTGAGGGAAGGCCTCCTCAGAGCCCACCTCTGATTCTAAGCAGTTAATTAAGTACAGTTATGTACAGAACCAAATATCTTTTTTTTTCTTTTTGGGGGGTGGATATTTTTTTTTTTAATTTTTTTTTTTATTTATTTCCGTACATGTATGAATGTATTGTGTGCATGCAAGTCTGTGCACCCGTGACGTGCAGTGCCGCGGAGGTCAGAAGAGTGCGTCGGACTCCCCTGGAACTGGAGTTCTCCTGGAATTGGAGTTTCAGACGGCTCTCGGCCGCCATGTGGGTGCTGGGGATCGAACCCGGGTCCTCTGCAAGAGCGGTCGGCGCTCTTAACCGCTAGGCCATCGCTCCAGCCCGGGGGGTGGATATTTTTTTGAGACAGGGTCTCTCTTTTAGTTCCAGCTGGCCTGGAGCTCCCTCTGTAGACCAGGCTGGCCTTGAGCACACAGAGATTGCCTGCCTCCGCCTGGAATTAAAGGCATGCACCACCATGCCCAGCTTTCAGATGGTTCTTAGCCACCATGTGGGTGCTGGGAATCGAACCCAGGTCCTCTCTGCAAGAGCAGTCAGTGTTCTTAACCACTGAGCAATCTCTCCAGCCCCCCAAATAGCTTTCTATCATAGTATTTCTCTCAGTTTATGCTTTTCGAGGAATTATTTGTGCTGGATAGATTCAGTTGTCAACATGGCACACCTGGGAAGAGGTAGCCTGAACTGGGGAATTTCCTCTAGGGACTGGCCTGTGGCCATGTTTGTGAGGCATCTTCTAGGTTATTGAGTGATGTGGGAGGGCCCAGCCCACTGTGAGTAGTGCCACCAGTGAGCAGGGGTCCAAGTTTAAGAAAGCAGGCTGAGCCTGGCATGGTGGTGCATACCATTAATCCCAGCACTCAGGAGGCAGAGGCAGGTGGATCTCTGTGAGTTCAAGGCCAGTCTGGTCTAGAGACTGAGTTCCAGGCCAGCTGGGGCTACAGGGAGACCCTGTCTCAAACACACACACACGCACGCACGCACGCACACACACAAGATAGGATCTCATGTAGCCCAGGTTGACTCTGAACTCCTGGTCCTCCTACCCCCACCCTCAAGTGCTGGAACTACAGGCATGTGGCACTATGCTCTTTTTTTTTTTTTTTTTTTGGTTTTTTGGGACGGGGGTCTCCCTGTAGCCCCAGCTGTCCTGGAATTCGCTCTATAGACCAGGCTGGCCTTGAACTCACAAAGATCTGCCTGCCTCTGCCTCCCAAGTGCTAGGATTAAAAGCGTGTACCACCACGCCTGGCTCAAGCACTATGCTCATTTTTGTGCAGTGCTGGTGATCAAAGCCAGGGCTTCCTATGTGCTAGGCTGGCACCCTACCTGTCTGGGGTCCAGCCCCAACTTTTAACAACTGTAATCACTACTGTCATATTCATCACGATCTCTAACGCTACTGAAAACCACTATACTTGCAAGATTTATTACAAGGATTTATTCCATTTCATCTTTTTAGTAGCTTTATAATGGTTAAGTGGGTACATTTATGCTACTTAAAGGATGAAAAAACTGCAACTCAGGTTAAAGACATGAGGGTTTTTTCTTTGGCATTCCAAAGCAGGTTTTGGAGTACATGAATACTAAATACAAATAAAAACCACAGAAGTTACCAGGGAGGATGAAGGCCATGAAATACAATCCTCTTTGTTAAACAGCTCAATAATATGAGAATTCTCATAGCTTTGAGGGGCATTATACATTAGAGAAGATACTTTAATGACAATGCAGAGTGAGGTGTTGAAGGTACTTGTAAGAAATTCAGATTGGGGGCTGGAGAGATAGCCTAGCAATTAAGAGCACCGACTGCTCTTGCAGAGGACCTGGGTTCGATCCCCAGCACCCACATGGTGGCTAAGAACCGTCTGTAACTCCAATTCCAGGAGAACTCCAGTTCCAGGGGAATCCGAGACCCTCTTCTGACCTCCACAGCATTGCACGACATGGGTGCACAAACGTACATACAGACAGTACATTCATACACATACAAAAATAAAAAAATTTTTTTGCCCAGTTTGTGGCGCTAAAAAAAAAAAAAAAGAGAGAGAAATTCAGATTGGGGGCTAGAGAGATAGCCTAGTGGTTAAGAGCACTGACTGCTCTTGCAGAGGACCTGGGTTTGATCCCCAGCACCCACATGGAGGCTGAGAACTTTCTTTAACTCCAGTTCTAGGGGAATCCGATACCCTCTTCTGACCTCCGCAGCATTGCACAGCATGGGTGCACAAACCTACATGCAGACAGTACATTCATACACATGAAAAATAAATAAAATTAAAAAAAAAAAAAAGAAATTCAGATTGATGAAGATCTTGTGGCCAGGACACTTCATACAACAGGGAAGATTTAAACTATGGTGAAAGGCATACCTTGACCACAGAAAACAATGATGCTCACTTTCAACTTTCAAGGTGTGGTCTGTGCTGCTATGCAGTATTGACACTGAATTGACTTTGAATTTAGGGTCAGCATCTGGGTCTGTCTCAGAGCCCTCTCACCTGACTCTTTCATTTTGTTTCGCTCAGCCTCCGTGCTGCCCCTGTCAGTGTCCACACCTCCGGTCAGCTGCTTTACCGTCTCCAGCATCTCTCTACGCTGCTCTTCCTGAGTCTGATTGTCCAGCAGGTCTTTGCTGCTGCTGCCACGCAGGAAAGTGTTGGGACGGGCTGTCCCAGGTGGAAGTGGCTTGTCATTTTTCTCTCTGCCCATGCTTCCACGACTTAAAAAAAAACAGAACAGCACTTTTCAAAAGATAACCCTAACCCTTTTACATTCAAATGATAGAACAGCACTAAATGTATCATAGACTAATATCAAAAGTACAGATTTTCCAATTTGACACATACTGCTTTATTTTCTTATAATTATTATATGTGAGACTGTGTGCATATGATGGTACCTGTAGAGCTCAGAGGACATGTATGGAGTCCATTCCACCTTTACGTGGACACCAGGACTGAACTCAGGACATCAATAATGGCCATCCAAGTACTGGGCCATAGATGCATCCAACCAGCTCTGACATAAGTTTAGATACAAGGTACCAATTCCTTTCAAAGTATGTTAACTCATATAAAGAAACAAAAGTCAGAGTGCTTTCAAAGGAATGCTTATTAAGATGTTTTTTTCTTTTTCCTTTGGTTGGAAAAGGAAACTACTTAACATTTTTATTAAAAAATTTTTAGGGTAGTCCTTGATTCATTTATTTAAAAAACTGGCAAGTTCTTTATAATGTCAGGGATCTGGTATGCTGACCCATCTACCAGGATCAACTGATGATGACCCCAGTTCATTTACTATTGCAAAAATAAAGCCTGTTTGAACCCCCCCCAAACACACACACAAAAAAAACCTGGCAAGTTTTTTTTTTAATCAGTTTTTATACATAAAACAAGATGACTTAGGTTTTCAAGAATTAAATATACTTTTTAGCCAGGTGTGTCCTGTATGACTTCAATCCCAGCATTTGGGAGGGACAGGCAGGCAGGTCTATGAGATCAAGGCCAGCCCGGTATTTAGAGTAAGTGCTAGGCCAATTGAGGCTATAGGGAGACCCTATCACAAACAACAACAACAACAACAGTACTCTTTTTAATTTTTTTTAATTAATTTTATTTATTTCTGTATGTGTATGAATGTACTGTCTGCATGCAGGTTTGTGCACCCGTGTTGTGCAACGCCTCGGAGGTCAGAAGAGGGTATCGGATTCCCCTGGAACTGGAGTTCTCCTGGAATTGGAGTTTCAGACGGTTCTCGGCCGCCATGTGGGTGCTGGGGATCGAACCCGGGTCCCCTGTAAGAGCGGTCAGCACTCTTAACCGCTAGGCCATCTCTCCAGCCCCAACAACAGTACTCTTAAAAAAAGTTAAAGTGTGAGGAGCTTTTGGCTGGAGACGGCTACTGAGAGATCAGTTTTCTTCATCAGTGTGGCCCATGGTAGGCTGCCTGAGCTCCAGTAGATGACCAAACACCCATGAGTACATGTGTAGTGTTAACTGTACTCAATGGTTTTATTTAAAAACAAAACAAGGGGCTGGAGAGATAGCCTAGTGGTCAAGAGCACCGACTGCTCTTACAGAGGACCCGGGTTCGATCCCCAGCACCCACATGGCAGCTGAGAACCATCTGTAACTCCAACTCCAGGAGAACTCCAGTTCCAGGGGAATCCGATGCCCTCTTCTGACCTCCGAGGCATTGCATGACTTGGGTGCACAAACCTACACGCAGACAATACATTCATACACATAAATAAAATAAAATAAAATAAATAAATAAAAATAAAAACAAAACAAAAACAGAAGACATGAAGCTGGGAGAGGAGCTAGGAGGAGCGGGAAGGAAGATGTGGCAGGTGAACATAATTGAATAATTATATTCTTTTTTAACTATTTATTTATTTATTTATTTATTTTTAAACTTTTTGAGACAGGGTCTCCCTGTAGCCCCAGCTGTCCTGGAACTCACTTTGTAGACCAGGCTGGGCCTTGAATTCACAGAGATCCACCTGCCTCTGCCTCCCAAGTGCTGGGATTAAAGGCCTGTGTTACCACACCCAGCTGTCACTCATTACTTTTGAGAGCGAACTTGCATGTCTCCCTGTTGACTCTTCTATTAAGATAACTTTATACTTGCCAGGCCAACAGTCTTATGACCATGGCAGTTCAGAAGCAGCAAAGTAAAAGGGAGAGAAGTGGAGAGACTCAGGTCAGACACAGCTGAACCAATAAGCATATGCAAGTATTTGAAGCGCAGAGCCACCAGGAAATCTACAGCAGTGCTGGACCACAGTCTAAGTGCTCTGGAACAGTTGGCTTGTGCTAAGCAGACTGTTTCAGAAGCCCAAGGAATGAGCAACACAGTCTTAAAGGTCCACCCAATGAAACTCATTCTAATAATAAACAAAAGTTTGGGAGTTAAAAGAAACTTTGGCTGCTTTTGCAACAGGTTCTTAGTTATTCTATGTAAGCAGCAAAGATGCTCAATTATGGTAGCCCCATCAAGGCAGTTAAGATTTGCACACATGAAGACTCTGCAACAAAACCCAGTATTTGATATGATAAATGGTGAACAGGCCAAGAAACTGCTGAAACCACAACACAACCTCAAACCCAACTTGAAGAACATGAGAGAAATGATATGGGCAAGGACAGTCATGTTTCTTAACTGACATGCTTGAGAACAAAGTAGCTCACCTGGTTAATGCCCTTCGGGACTCAAACTCTAAAGGTGTGGCTGACGGGGACCCTGCTGGTGCTGGAGGTTGCAGAGGAGAGAATCTATTTAAACTGGAAGCGCTTGACCGTAAGGCATCTATAGGTGTTGTAGATTTAGAAAAAAATACAAATCACACGGTTAAAATGCAAATACTTGTTTTTCTGTCTCCCTGGAATAAGGTCTGAGACCGAGAATCTCCTTGTTTTGTAAATCTGAGACAGGTCTATGTGGGCCAGGCTGGCCCCAAACTCCTGCGCTCAAATAATCTTGTAGCCACTCCCAAGGTGGATGGACTCAGGCAAATGCCTTGGCACCTGGACTGAGACCAGGATATTTTCTCCCCAAGCCTTTTTCTTTTTAATGTAAGTGTACCATGTGCATGCAATGCCACAGGAGGCCAAAAGAGGCCAGATTGTTAGCCTACATGTGGCTGCTGGGAAGCAAACACACAAAATAGGATCATGTGCAGCCCAGGCTGATCTCAAATTTATTATGTAGCCCAGGATGACTGAACTTCTCTGATCCTCCTGACACTATCTTTTAAGTGCTTAGGTTATAGGAATTTTTTTTTTTTTTGTTTTTTTGGGTCTTTTTCAAGACAAGGTCCTCCTGTAGCCCCACTGTCCTGGAACTCACTCTGTAGACCAGGCTGGCCTTGAACTCACAAAGATCCGCCTGCCTCTGCCTCCTAAGTGCTAGGATTAAAGGCGTGCACCACCACGCCTGGCGATTACAGGCATTCTTTAGCATGACATGGGTTTATGTGGTTTACGTATTACTGGGGATCAAAGCCAGGGTTAGGGTTCTGGCATGCCAGGCAAGCAACAGAATTACACCCCCAGCCTTGAGTTCTATTAACTTCTTGTTTTGTTGTTTATTAACGTTGGTAGAAAATTATGGGCTGGAAGAAAGATGGAGAGATGGCTCAGTGTGTTAAGGCACTGACTCTCTTATTACAGGACCCAGGTTAAACTCCAGACCCAACATGGATGGCGACGAGCCATCTTAAGCCAGTGCATGTTGGTGCATACTTTTAATACCAGCATCATGTAGGTAGAGGCAGGGGGATCTGTGAATTCAAGGACAAGTGTTGTCTGTTAGAGTGCCGTTTCGGCCACGCTGGGCCTATTATAGGGGGCGGGACCCTGTGCGCAAGAAAAAAGGGACAACTAAATTAAATGAATAAATAAATAAAACAAAAAAATAAAGTGATAGAAACATGGATAGTTTATTAAGCAAAAGAGCACTTCTGAATGTGGAGGTGGACCAGAGTCAAGCTGAGCAAGCTCAGGAGACCAGTAGTAAAGAGTAGTAAAGATTTCTTAGTTAATTTTCCTTTTTTTAAAAAAAAAAAAAAAAATTTAACGAAATACTTTTTTTGTTGCGTGTTTTATCGGTGCTGTTCTTGATAGAACTCTTATTGACTGGCAGGTATGTAAATGCATCCATGTACATGCATTGCTTCGGAGGGCCCAGAAGAGGGCATTTAGATCCATTGGAACTAGAGTTATGAGTATGATAGCTGTGTGGTGGTGCTGGCGGAAGGAATTGTGGGAATTTAAAACCCTGAACTGGGTGTCCTCTGCTGGAGCAGTCAGTACTCTTAAACTGCTGAGCCACCTCTATAGAGACCTCCCTCCACATCAGTTTATTTGGAGGAAGGACTGGTTGAAAGGACAGGAAGTAGTGCAGGCGGGGCCATAGGCCGGACGGAAAGGTAAGTTATTCTTTCCTTCCTTTACTGAAGTAAGTGAAGTTTTCTTACTTTCACTCAATCACTCCATCACTCCCTCCCTCCCCTTCCTTTCATTCCCTTCTTTTTGAGGACAGGGTCTCCCTGTAGCCCAGCTAGACTGAAGTTAACATTGTAGACCAGATGGCCTTGAACTCCAAAAAATCAGTTCCCTCTGCCTCCAAGTGTGGGATTAAAGTTGTTCGTCACCATTTGCGGCACAACACCAGTTAATTTCTTTCTGTTTTTTTTTTTTTTTTTTTTTGGTCACGACCGGGCTCCCTGTAGCCACAGCTGGACTGGGAATTCATCGTTAGACAGGCTGGCCTTGAACTCACAAAGATCCGCCTTTTTGCACTCTGACTACCGGAGCGCTAGGATTCAAAGGTGTGTGCCACATGCTGCGATAACACCAGTTAAATTTTATAACAAGTAGTGGTATGCCAATCTTTGGGATCACCTACACCCGACCTCTGAGACGTACCTTATACCACGGGGAATTGTTCCATCAAAATTTTCTGCCCTCTTAAAAAAACATAGTTACACAAGTGTAGGGGCAAACCTGTAATCTCAGAACTCAGGAGGTATGGCAGGAGAAGCAGTTCAAGTTCTTCCTCAGCTACACAGTTCCAGGCCAGCCTGGGATATATGAGAACCTATGCAAAAACAAAACAAGAAAAAACAAATAGACACCCAGTGTGTGTTGCATACTTTTTTTTTTTTTTTTTTTTTTTTGGTCTTTCCGAGACCGGGTTCCCTGTATGCCCCAGCTGTCCTGGAACTCACTATGTCGACTGGGCTGCTCTTGGTGGTGCATGCCTTTACCTAGCACTTGGGGAGGCAGAGGCAGGTGGATCTTTGTGAGTTCAAGGCCAGCCTGGCTCTACCAAGTGAGTTGAGGATAGCTGGGGCTATAAGGGACCCTGCTAAAAAAAAAAACAAACCAGATTGGTTGGCATACGCCTTTATCCCAGCACTCGGGAGTGGTAGATGGTGGGTGGATTCTCTGGAGTTTTCAAGGCAAGCCTGGTCTACAGAGCGAGCTCCAGGCCAGCTTGTACCTAAAGCTCCAGAGACCCTGCCTTCGAAAAAAAATACCAAAAAAAAAAAAAAAAAAAGGAACAAAAAACAAACACCCAAAAAACCAACCCCAGAAACCCAGCACTAAGTTACCCTCAGCAGGGCAGAGAATGGGCATACAGAATGAAGGAGGCAAGAGAGAAGAGGACAGCAACGTGCACCACGAAAACCAGGACCCCGGGTATTTATCATGTCTAATCTTCATTATGGAACGACTAGGGCCGTAAGGAAAACAATATTGTTTTAAATACTTGGAAATTTCTTCTTTTTTCTTTTTTTTTTTCATTTTATTTATCTTTTTGTGTGTATGAGTGTACGTCTGCTCCCTAGGTTGGTGCACCAGTGACGTGCAATGCTGCGGAGGGGAGTCAGAAGAGGGCTTCGGATCCCCTGGAACATTGTCGGCTGCAATGCCTGGAACATTGTCGGCTGCAATGTAGGTGCTGGGAAAGGAAACTGGGTCCTCTGCAAGAGCGCAGTTGGTGCTCTTAACTGCTAGGCCATCTCTCCAGCCCCCAGGACTTGAAATTTCTACTTTCCTTTGGTCCGCCGACTTTTTTTTTTTTTTTTTGGTCTTCTCGAGAAGGGTCTCCCTGTAGCCCCAGCTGTCCTGGAACTACTCTGTCGACCAGGCTTGGCCATGAACTCACAAAGATCCTCCTCCTTGCCTCCAAGTGCTAGGATTAAGTGCGTGCGCCACCACACCCAGAAAAAAAAAAAAACTCCTTTTTTTTTTTTTTAATTAGCTCTGTATGTCTTACTAAATTTGTTATTGATAAAGGGAATGAAATTATGTTGCCTTAAAAGATGATAGTTTTTGCAGGGTTGGTGCGACGCCAATGCCTTTAAATCTGAGCACTTGGGAGGCACAGGCAGGCGGATCTTTGTGGTTACGAATGAGTCCTGCCTGGTCTACAGAGTCGTGAGTTCCAGGACAGCTGGGGCTACAGGGACGACCCTGTTCTTAAAAGAAAACAAAAAAAAAAAAAAAAGATGATCAGTTTGGTAAATAAGTAGGTCTGGGACAGGAACTAGCCTCCCCTAAGTGTTGAGCTAGAATAGCAAATGTTAAACCTAAGAAGGAAGGGATGCTGTGGTGGAGTAGGTAGCCAAGCAAGTCTTCCATGTTTACTCTCCATTCTTATGCTGTGGAGAAGAAAAACTTTTCTGATCAAATGACCCCACCCCCACCCCAGAAAGTGCAGGCTGAGTTGCTCAGAGCTTGCTTACACTGCTGGCATTTGACATCATTCTACCCATGCCAGGGGCCTTCCCGTTCTGTCCTCTTTCAGAGCGTGGGAAGTAAGGCACAGTTAACTGACTTATTATTTCATTAATACAGAGACTGGTTGTTCCATTTCCTAAAGTATTCATTTCCAAGATAGTGGTAAAGACAGAGCTGGCCCACTGACTTCTTAAAACAAGATAGTGGTGGCTGGGCGTGGTGGCGCACGCCTTTAATCTAGCCACTGGAGGCCGAGGCCAGCGGTCTTGTGAGTTCCAAGGCCCAGCCTGGTCTACAGAGTGAGTTCCGCGGACAGCTGGGGGCTACAGGGAGACCCTGTCTTCAAACAGACAAAAAAAACAAACCAAAAATAAAAAAAAAAAACAAGATAGTGGTGAAGACAGACAGAGCTGGTCCACTAACTTAAGAAGTTAGTGGGAGGGCAGAGACAGGTGGATCTTTGGAGTTCAAGGTCAGCCTGGTCTACAGAGCGAGTTCCAGGATAACTGGGACTACAGGGAGACCTTGTCTCAAAAAGACCAAAAAAAAAAAAGACATGCATCAATGGTTCTGGGTTATCTCAAGCTTTTGGCTGACAGGCACATTACAGCCACAACATAGTGGAAACCGCAACACCAAAACTGTAAACTTACTAAGAATTGAACTACAGGGCCTTGCAGCACTTACTAGTGCAAGAGCACTATCACTGAACTAAATCCCCAAATATATATACATACCACAACACAGAAAAAAAAAAAAACACACCACATACACACATATATGTATATGTGTGTGTGGTGTCCTGTGTGTTATAATTACAAAGCAAGATTAATATTATATATACTCTTGCTTTGAAACTACAATTGTGTGGTATGAACTTTGTTTTAATATAGTATTTTTATTAATTTGAGAATTCTATAAAATGTGTTCTGATTATATACTTGCATTTATCCCCTAAGTCCTTTCAGATCGATTCTCCACTCCAAATCCCCCAACTTTATCTCTTCCTTTTTTTTTTTTTTAGACAAACCACTGGTTCCCGGTCTGTGCTCCCCACAGTTCTGGATGACGCTGCTGTCGGGCCTGGTTTTTTTGTGCATTGTTTTTTTTTTTTTTTTTTTTTTTTCTTTTTGAGACAGGGTCTCCCTGTAGCTCCAGCTGTCCTGGAACTCACTGTGTAGACCAGGCTGGCCTTGAACTCACAAAGATCCACCTGCCTCTGCCTCCCAAGTGCTAGGATTAAAGGCATGCGCCACCACGCCCGGCTGTTTTTGTCATTGTTATTGCGGCTGTTCTAAGGCACAGTCCTGTTAGGCAGCTCTGTCTGGCTTGGTACTTGGTATGTGGTTGTACATGTGAAACTTGTTGCAGTTCTTCTTCAGCATCCTGCATGCCAGCATTCAATGTATGCCAACTCACCCAGTGTTTTTTTGTTTTTTTTTTTGTATGTATATGAATGTACTGTCTACATGTAGGTTTGTGCACTGGTGCCGTGCAATGCCACGGAGGTCAGAAGAGGGCGTCGGATTCCCCTGGAACTGGAGTTAAAGATAGTTCTCAGCCGACATGTGGGTGCTGGGGATCGAACCTGGGTTCTCCGCAAGAGCAGTCGGCGCTCTTAACCGCTAGGCCATCTCTCCAGCCCCCTCACCTAGTGTTTTAAAGATGGATTTTTATGTAGATCAGGCAGGCACTGAACTCATGAACTTCCTTGCTTTCATCTCCCAACTGCTGGCATTATAGGCACATAAAAAAGATGTGGTGCTCAAAAATCTTGGGTTTTTTTTTTCCTTATTGGGTCAGGATCTCCAGTAATTTATGCTGACCTCAAGGTCATTATGAAGCTGAGCTGGCCTTGAAGTCATGATCCTCCTGCTTCTGCCTCTCAAGAACTGGGATTATAAGCATGTAACATCATGCCCAGCTAAAATTTGATTTTTGATACAAGAATTTTGAAAACCATTTCAATCTACTTCATTCTTTTAAGATTTTTTTTTTAATTTTTGTGTATGAATGTATTGCCTGCATGTGTGTAAGTGTACCCCTGTCATGTAATCCCCATGGAGTAAGAATAAGCTGTCAGCTTCCCCTGGAACTGGAGTTATAGATAGTTGTTAGCTGCCATGTGGGTGCTGGGAATCAAACCCGGGTCCTCTGCAAGAGCAGTCAGTGCTCTTAACCATTGAGCGCCATCTCTCCAGCCCCCAATCTACTTCACTTTTACACCCTCCCTTAAGGTTTCCATGTTCTAAGAATCTTTTCCTCAGCATAAGTTTCCTTTTTAATTTAGAAATCAAGTAATTTCTCTAGTTAGACTGAATTATGATCCACAACAAAGGAACACAAAGGTTCTAATTAAGCAGCCTGGTAGGAAGAATACCTTGAACAATAGGAGAGCCACAGCTGATAATGACTAGATTAATATTTTGAAATAGTAGAGAGGATTTTTTTTTTTTTTTTTTTTTTTTTTTNTTGGTCTTTTCGAGACAGGGTCTCCCTGTAGCCCCAGCAGGCCTGGAACTTACTCCATAGACCAGGCCTGCCTTGAACTCACAAAGATCCGCCTGCCTCTGCCTCCCAAGTGCTAGGATTAAAGGCGTGTGCCACCACACCTGGCGAGAGGATTATTTTTATTTTGCTGTTATTTGTTTTTTTTTTTTTGGGGGGGGTCTCACTATTCTCTGATTTACAAACATTTATTTGTGCATGCATGTGCATGTGTTGTGTGAAGATCAGAGGACAACTTGTAGGAGTTGGTTCTTTTTCCACCATTCCAGTTCCACAGATGGAACTCACTTGTCACACTCGGCAGCAAGCCCATCCACCTGCTGAACCATCACCTTCTCTTTTTAAAAGCATTCATTTTTACTGTGTGCATATATACATGATTGCATGCACATGTTATGGGGTGCAGTACAGATGAGAGGTCAAATATGTAGAGCTGGTTCTCTCCTGCCACTTTGATATTTGTCCCAAGGATTGAACTCAGATTGTCAGACTTGTGCCATGGCTGTTTTTATCCATTGAACCATCTAGCCAGCCCCTAGAGTCTTATGCTTTAGATGGCTGGCCTGGAAATCACAGCGATTCTTCTGTGGGATTACAAATATGAGTTACCACACTTGGTGTTAGAGAAGATCTTGAATGCTCCCAATACACGTCCCCACACAATGGGGCTGGGGATATATTTCAGTGTTAGAGTGCCTGTCTAGATGTGCAGTGCTCTGGGTTCAATCCCCAATATGACAGAAATAAAATAAATGAACTGAAAAACATGCAAGCTACTCTGATCACTGCACATTGCAGACAGGTACTGAAATGCTCTATGCACCCCCAAAATATGCAGAATTAACATGTATATATTAAAAATTCTAAAACTGGGCATGGCAGCAAATGGCTGCAATCACATAACATAGAAAGCTAAGGCAGGAAGATTCCAACTTCAAGGTCAGACATGGCTACATGACACTCTATATCAAAAAACATAAAAGAAATATATAAAAATATATTGTTAGGGGCTGGAGAGATGGCTCAGCAGTTAAGAGCACCAACTGCTCTTACAAAGGACCAGGGTTCGATTCCCAGCACCCACATGGCGGCTAAGAACCATCTTTAACTCCAGTTCCAGGGGAATCCGACACCCTCTTCTGATCTCCATGGCACTGCATGACACGGGTGCACCAACCTACATGCAGACAGTACATTCATACACATAGGAAATAATAAATAAAAAAATTAAAAAATGTATTAGTTTCAGGGAACCTGACCTGTACTTCAGGCATACACAGGCATGCATGTTCAAGGGGGTGGGGCTATACTCACACAGGCATATACACACATATCCATAAAAATAACATGAAATCTTTAAAACTTTTCTTAAAAAGTTCAAATTTGGAAAGCTGTTTACCAAAAAGGAAATACTTCATTCATGTTAGTGAGGATCATCACTAAGAGTCAAGGCACAGTTAGTCTACAGACCTTTTCCTAAAATACTTCCTTGATACTAGGAACACAAAGGTGTTAGAGACCCATCCAGCTGAGAAGGTCCCTTCACACATACCAGTCTCGCTTGCCTTTGCTCCACCGCTGCTGCCTTTCCCCCAGCTGCCCAGCTGCGCCTTAGGTACCAGCTGAATTTTCTCATCAATGGTGGGCTGTAACACAAGTGGCCACAGGTCACTTACAGGAAATATTCTAGAATAGTTTTCTTCAGTTGTTGCACTAAACCAATTTTAGCGACAAAGTTTTGTCTGGAATGACAGTTTAAGAAACATGCTCATTCTAGTGAATCCCACAGCCCTTAAAGCACCCCCTTTAACATGGCTCCACAAAACAGTGTGAAGGGAATGGGTTCCAGGATTGCTCAGGCCCTTGTAGTTAGCACGGCTTATTAATGTGCCAATGATATAAGCAGCTTCTGCTTCCCCTTATAGAAGGCCCAGTAATTCAAAAGTAACGAAAGGGTGCACAAATAACAAAAGTAACCAACAACTATTATACATTATATGTCAAATAAACAGGTCAGGCTGTTTGATGTTGGGGCTAGGGATAAGGACAGGAGGAAGAGGATATGAAGAAAGAGCATGCTGCGGGCCAGGAGGAGGGACTGGCCGCCTGGCAGCTGGTTTAACTTCTCAAGCACACATAATGGGTTTGATATGCCATTTTCATACATGGTATCATTGTACTTTATTCTTTCATTCCATTCCCCCCATGTAGAGGGATTTTCAGTGTCTTCTAGAATTCAAGAGTGCCTAGAGTACAGCTATCTACAGCAATTAACAACTCACATACTTAAAAAATTATGGCACACATATAAGACAGTCTTTGTTTTAAAAATCTTTACATAGCGAGGCGTGGTGGCGCACGCCTTTAATCTTAGCACTTGGGAGGCAGAGGCAGGCAGATCTTTGTGAGTTCAAGGCCAGCCTGGTCTACAATGTGAGTTCCAGGACAGCTGGGGCTACAGGGAGACCCTGTCTCGAAAAGACCAAAAAATAAATAAATAAATAAAAATCTTTACATTAATTTACTATTTTAATTTCTTTGTATGAGTGTTTTCTCTACATGTATGTAAATGCACCCACACATGCAATGCCCACAGAGGCCAGAAGAGGACATCAGATACCCTGGAACTAGCATTACAGATGGTTATTAGCTGCCATGTGGGTTTTGGAAACTGAACNACTTTATATAAGCTCTGACCCCATCTTCTGCCCCAGTTTCCCAATGGATTTCCTCACACATGAACCACTCATGGTGAGATCCTTGTCTCTGGGCCTGCTTTTGGGAAATGCAAATTTACTTCAAGCACATTCATCTAATAGGAAAACCTGTCAGGAATGTTTTTTCTTTTTTCTTCCTTTTTTTGCCACATTATCCTATTGACTCATGCAGGTTTACAAATATCTAAAACTGGGCCGGGCGTGGTGGTTCATGCCTTTAATCCTAGCACTTGGGAGGCAGAGGCAGGTGGATCTCTGTGAGTTCAAGGCCAGCCTGGTCTACAGAGTGAGTTCCAGGACAGCTGGAGCTACAGGGAGACCCTGTTTCAAAAAGACAAAAAAACAAAACCAAACAAAACCAAACAACAACAACAACAAAATATTTGTGTATATATGATGTGTAAGTATGGGGACTCATGTGGTATGGAGTACATGTGTTGGTTAGAGGACGACTTCTGGTGCTGGTCCTTGCCTTCTACCTTGTTCAAACAGTCTTTTGCTTGCTACTGCATATCTCGGGTGACTTGTGAGTTCCCTGGGATGCTGTCTCCCAGCTTGCCACAGGAGTGCTGGGCACTATTGCACCCCCAATATTGAACAGCAAGCATTTTGCCCATGAGCCCTCATCTGCATCTGCCCCTGTAAATTAATATAGTGTTCATTTTTGAAGTGTTCATGCCCAAAACAGTCATAAATAAAAACACATTTAATAATAATAATTTCCTAATAATAATAATTATTATTATTAGGGAAAAGGAAAAGTTTTATTTGTAGCCTTTGATTCATGTGACTCAGACCCTGACTGAATGACTGAAGAGAAAACTAATGACTTTCCTGTGTGAGTAGGAATCATTTGCAGATGTTCCCTGGAGATTTTAAAGTATAACCTACAATGTTCTAATTACCTTTTTTATTAATTATATATATATATATTACAAGATTATGTTACTAATCAAATCTAGACCCGTATCCCACTCCCTACCCACAACCAGAGCTCATGCATTCTGCCAAACATGTTTTTCATCTTTTTCTCAGTCTTCCTCAAAATTCTTGATGTGGAAGTTGACTGTTTTGAGCAGAAGTTCACCATTTCAGTCAGTTCTTTGATGCAGTCTTTTCAGTTGTTGTTGCTGTTGTTGTTCTTTCCAATATTCATCACTCCCAGCTACTTGGAAAAAAGCTCAAGGGGCCATGCACAAGAAATACTTACAACTAGGTAATTGGTGCTAGCATCCACAGATGAGGTATCAATCATCATTTGTTTTTCTGGGACTGCCTTTACCTGCAAAGTTCATGATGTCGTCTTTCTTTACTGCTGCATAGAACTCCATTGTGTAGATGTATCACATTTTCTCTATCTACATGTCAGTTGAGGGGCACTTGGGTTGGTTCCACCTTTTTGCTATTGTGAACAGAGCTACAATAAACATGGCTGTGCGTGTATCTCTGTGGTAAGATGAGTCTTGCGGACATATACCCATGAGTGGTATGACTGGGTCAGGTGGTAAGCTCATTTTTAGTCTTCCAAGGGTTCTCCACACTGCTTTCATAGTGGCTGTATGAGTTTACATTCCCACCAGCAACTCCCAGTTCCAGGGGAATCCGAGACCGCTTCTGACCTCCGGGCTTGCACGCACGGGTGCACAGACTTGGCCATGCAGACAGTACATCTACACTACAGAATAAAAAATTAATAAAATTTTTTTAAGTCTTTTTTCAAAAAATTAAATAAATAAAGTGGTAAGAACAAAATTTAAACCTAGAAAAAATTAATAGCCTTTTATTTTTATTTATTTATATACTTATTTGGTATTTTTTCGGAGGACAGGGTCTCCTTGTGGCCCCAAGCTGTCCTGGAACTCAACTCTTTGTAGACCGCAAGCTTGGCTTGAACTCACAAGATCTGCGTGCCTCTGCCCAGTCGCTAGGATTAAAGGCCTTTCGCCAACCACACCCGGCGAATCAACCATTTTTTTCACACCAACAACAAGCAACTTCGGAAGGAATACAAGGAGACCTTTGTGCTGGATAGCTTTTAGTGTCAACTTGAAACACCTGGGTTGAGGAGGCCTCAATTGGGGAATTGCCTCCATTGATTGGCCTGTGCCACATCTGTTGGAGTATTGTCTTGATGGTCAAGGTGTGGAAGGCCCAGCCCACAATGAGTGGTACCCCCCTGGGCAGGTGGTTCTGAACAGTATGGAGAAGGGCAGGCTGGGGCATTGCTATGAGGCTGGGAGGAAGCGAGCCGCCACTGGACAGCATTCTTCCGTGGCTTGTGCTTCAGCTTCTTACCTCCAGGTTCCTGCCCTGAGTTCCTTGCCTTGGACTCCTAAGTGATGAACTGTGACCAGGAGATGTAAGTCTGAATAAACCCCTTCCTCCCCAGGTTGTTGGTGTATTGGTCAAGTGTTTTGTCACAGCATGGACAACATAGGACAGGAAAATGGTACCAGTAGTGGGGTATTGCTACATCAATCATTGTAATAATGTGACAGAACTGACCTTGGTGGTTTTGGGGAAGGATTGTGAAGGTGTGTGGAACTTTGTGGGAAGATTTAATTCTTAAAGATTGTTGCTGTGAAGCTTGGAGAGTTTTGCTGAAGGATTTGTAGAAGCCTGGCTTGTGAAGCTTAAAAGTGAAGCAGAGACCATCAGAGCACCTAGTATGATATTTTTGAATTAAAAATCCATGGGTTCTGGTCAGCTAGGGCTGAAGAATCAGCTGTAATTAACAAGAGGCCGGAACTGAAGGGAAATTTTTGTTTTACTGGACAATTGATGCTGCTTAGCTGGGGGCTGAAAAATCAACTGTAAAGTAACAAGAGACCAGCATCAATGTGGTTGAAATCTTCTGGGAAGATTTCTTCAGGGTCAGCACACAAATACTGTGATCAGAGGGGGCCGAGCCTCCATATCAAACAAAGCAGGACTTAGTGCGGTGTAGAGTCTCCTAATTGGTTCCTGTTGTTGAAATTTGAGGGGGTTACAGACAGCAGCCGAGGCTTGGCCATGTGAGAGTTCAGGAAAGACTATTGGTGGGAGTGCACCTCGGTTTCAGTGAAGACCCAGGATTGCAGAGGTCATGGAGAGAAGCTGAGGCTTTGGCACCAGGAGATGTCAGAAGAAACCATTGGTGAAGGTTGCTGCCTCAGTTTTATTGGCGACCCCAGCTTTTTTGGAGATGCCGGGACCTTGGAAAGACCACCAAGGAGCAGCAGAAGTTGTGGAATGGAGCTGGCTTGGGCCTGAGAGATGAGCTGTGTGTTCCACAGATGGCAGAGTCAGAGAAGGGGAGCTGCCTAAACACTTTGGAGCCCAGAAAATTCATTAAATGGAGTCCCAGGTGTCCAGCCTTGGGATTACTTTGCTGGACTTTGGTTTGTTTGAGAGTGCCTGATTTCTTCCCTTATTTAAAAGAAAGTACTTGTTTTGGATTTACAGCACGCCCACAGTTAAGAGACTTTTTAACATCCCCCCCCCCCCCCCCCCCCCCCCCTCCTGGACTGTGACTTTTAAATTTTGGACATTTTTAAAGGACTGTGGGGCTTTTAAGGTTGTTACTGTCTTAGGTTGTGATTAATGTTCACAACATACTTTGGGGATAAGAACTTGAAAGGTGTGTTATAGATGTGTGTTGTATGTCAAGTTGACCAAGAGGTCAATTGTGCTGGATAGCTTTTAGTTGTCAACCTGACGCACCTGGGTTGAGGGCACCTCAGTTGGGATGGCTCCCTTGGATTGGCTTGTGGCCACATCTGTGGAAGTATTGTCTTGAATGGTGGCAGTGGGAAGGCCCAGCCCACAATGAAGTGGTACCACCCTGGGCAGGTGATTGTGTACAGTATAAGAAGGCAGGGTGGGCATGCATGAGCTGGGGAAGTGAGCCAGTGAACAGNGTTCTCCTGGAATTGGAGTTACAGACGGTTCTTGGCTGCCATGTGGGTGCTGGGGATCGAACCCAGGTCCTCTGTAAGAGCAGTCGGCACTCTTAACCGCTAGGCCATCTCTCCAGCCTGCCACTTTACTAAAACGTTTTAAGGACCTGTTCTTTTAAAATTTTATTTATTTATTTATTTATTTATTTATTTATTTGAATGTACTATCTGCATGTAGGTTTGTGTACCCCTGTAGTGCAATGCCACGGAGGTCAGAAGAGGGTGTTGGATTTCCTTGGAACTGGAGTTCTCCTGGAAGTGGAGTTACAGAAGGTTCTCAGCGCCATGTGGGTGCTATGGATTAAACCTGGGTCCTCTGCAAGAGCATTCGGCACTCTGAACTGCTAGGCCATCTCTCCAACCCCTACTAAAACTCTTAATCATTTCTAGGAGCTTTCTGAAAGAGTATTTAGCATCCCTTAGGTAAACAATCCTATCATCAGCAAAAAGGGATAGCTTGACTTCCTCTTTTCCATTTAGTACTCCTTTAATTTCCTTTTCTTGCCTTCGGCCCTAGCAAGTGTCTCAAGCACTATATTGAAGAGGAATGGTGACAAGGGGCAGGTTTGCCGAGTTCCTACCTTTAAAGGGAATGCTTCTGTAGGTTCCCCATTTAGGATGATGTTGGGTGTGGGTTTCCTGTACATGGCTTTGATTACATTGAGGAATGATCCCTCCAATTCAATTCCCTCTAGGACTTTAAGCATGAAGGGATGCTGGATTTTGTCAAAGGCTTTTTCCATGTCAATTGAGATGATCACACTGTGGTTTTTGTCTTTCAGTCCATTTATATGCTTGATGATATTTATTGATTTTCATATGTTGAACCATCCCTGCGTCTCTGGTATGAATCCAACTTGGTCATGATGGATGAACTTCTTGATGTGGGTCTGTATACGATTTGCAAGTATTTTGTTTAGAATTTTTGCATCTGTGTTCATTAATGAGATGGTCTGTAGTTCTCCTTTTTGGTTGTATCTTTGCCTGGTTTTGGTATTAGAGTGATACTGGCTTCATAGAAGGAACTGGGGAGGTTTCCCTCTGCTTGAATCCTTCTAAACAGTTTCAGTAATAATGGTTGTAGGTCTTTTTGAAATGTTTTCTAGAATTCTGCAGTGAAACCATCTGGGCCTGGGCCTGCTTTGCTTTTTTTTTTTTTTTTTTTTTTTGTTTTTTCAAGACAGGGTCTCCCTNGAGAGAGAGAGAGAGAGAGAGAGAGAGAGAGAGAGAGAGAGAGAGAGATTGAAAAGCTGGTGAGTAAGGCTGGTACACAAGTAATATATGTTTCTCCACTGCTTATAGCCTTCATTTTCTACCTTAAAGTTTTCCTCAGTTAAATACTTAGAGGGGTGTTGCTCAGTAGTGGAACACTTACCCAATGTGTATAATATCCCAAATTCTACCCTCAGTACCACTAAAAACCCCAATTATAAAAAAGATTTGGCTTATGTTAGCAGACATTTACTGAGTGCATACTATGTGTAATCACACTTGTAGGCAGCTCCCACTGTAAAAATGCCAGAGACTATACCTACAACACATGGACACTGAATGAAGAGGGTACGAAGTAGCATAAGGAAAGATAATCCCACCTCTGGAGAGCCTGCTCATTATAGTGGGAAAGATTCAGTAGTCTATGGAGTGGTGGTTAAAGAACATTCAAGACAGAGTTTTCTCCTTGGGGATATGACATTTATAGAAATACAAAGTTGTTGAAAATGCTCTTTCTAAGCAAAAACTCAGTACAGTGTGGATGGGGCGGTGGCAAATGATGCATCATAAATGACACTAGTTCTCCTGATTTATTATATTTTTCTTATTTTAAATGCTACCTAAGTAGGAGCTTGAGTTTACTTCACTCATAAATGTACTTGGTAACTAATTTTTAATAGTTGGTCTCTGAGTCTATTTAAGGTAGACTCTTTGCCACTATGCCTTGACCTTGGGATTATCTGTCATATGGTCTTACATTTCAGTTTCCCCACCAGTAAAACCATGTGTGATAGTAATATCATTGGTGCTGGTTAAGCAATCAGAGATAGCGTGTTGGTCACAATGCCTGACAAGGGCTACCATTTGACAAGAGTACCTTATTCTTTTTTCCCTCTAAGAGAATCAATTTATATGAGCAATATCAATGTCCTAATTGCAAATATTCCTTAGCAATTCAGTAATGTGAATTTCCTAATTTAATACCTGGTGGTGTTCACCTTTAATCCCAGCCCTTGAGAGGCAGAGGCAGCAGATCTTTGTGAGATAGAGGCTAGCATGGTCTGCGTAGTGACTTCCATGCAAACTGGGACTAGAGAGACTGTCAAAAACAAACAAACAAACAAACAAACAAAAACCCAAACCAAACCAAAATCAAGAAATTTTCCTATTTCATCGAATTTTTCTTGCAATAATAATCTATTATGATTGAGAAAACGATAATATCTTGACTTAAAGGATTTTGTGTTACAAACACCTCCCTGAATCTCACACTTTTCTTATAACACATGCAGCAAACTTGACATTCAGAGAATGTCCGCAGAGGGATTCTTGAAGTATAGATTTGTTTGCAAATCTAGGCAGATATTTATTTATTTATTTATTTATTTATTTATTTATTTATTTTGGTATTTTTGAGACAGGGTTTCCCTGTAGCCCCAGCTGTCCTAGAACTCACTCTGTAGACCAGGCTGGCCTTGAACTCACAAAGATCCGCCTGCCTCTGCCTCCCGAGTGCTAGGATAGATTTTTATTTTTTAAAAAACAATGTATTTATTTCTCTCTCTCTTTCTCTCTCTCTCTCTCTCTCTCTCTCTCTTTCTCTCTGTTGTGTGTGTGTGTGTGTGTGTGTGTGTGTGTGTGTGTGTGTTATGTATATGTGCATGCTAAGCATGCATGTGGCCATCAGAGGACAGCTTTGTGGAGTCCGTTCTCTCCTTCCGCCTCGGGGTATGGAGTTCAGGTTTCCAGGCAGGTGCAGCAAGGGCTTTTATTGGCTTAGCCGTCTTGCCAGTGGAGTCATCTTAGTACTCCTAGAGACAGATTTTTGCAGGGAGAGAAACCATAACCTAAGAGGACCCCTCCTCCTTACCACCACCACCACCACTACTACTATTCCTCCTCCTCTTCCTCCTCTTCCTCCTCTTCCTCCTCTTCCTCCTCTTCCTCCTCTTCCTCCTCCTCCTCCTCCTATTATTATTACTACTACTACTAGCTCTTATTGAGCAACTTTTTACTGTAACCCAGTTTTGTAAATACTAACAGCTTTGAAAAAATTTGTCTACCGCAGTGTTGATTTCTTTTATTTTTTATTTATTTTTTTTATTTCGGTATGTGTATCAATGTACTGTCTGCATGCAGGTTTGTGTACCCGTGTCGTGCAATGCCGCGGAGGTCAGAAGAGGGCGTCGGATTCCCCTGGAACTGGAGTTCTTCTGGAATTGGAGTTTCAGACAGCTCTTGGCTGCCATGTGGGTGCTGGGGATCGAACCCGGGTCCTCTGTAAGAGCGGTCTTTTATGTTTTTTGATATCTCTCCAGCCCCATCCTGTGATTTCTTTAGTATTTCCACTTCCTTTGGGAGTCTCTCAATCTCTTCCTGTAGCCCCTTGCTTTGCTGGTTGGTTTCCTTTTTCAGTGTTTCCACTTCCTCTAGGTCTTTTCTGAGTTTTTCATTCTCTCTCTTTTAGTTCTCTGACTTATTCTTTATATTCTTTGATTTCTTTGAATATTTCTGCAATTGTTCCTCTAAGATCTGAGTTCTGGGCCATCCCCAAGGGGATCCCACTGTAGGAATCTCCCACAGGGTTGATAGAGCTTGGTGTGGAATTATCCTGCACCTTCCCCATGAACTGGAGTTCTCCTGGAATTGGACTTACAGACGGTTCTCAGCCGCCATGTGGGTGCTGGGGATTGAACCTGGGTCCTCTGCAAGAGCAGTCGGAGCTCTTAACCGCTAGGCCATCTCTCCAGCCCCAAGCCTTGTTAGTTTTTAAATGTCACACTCACCTTGGTGATTTTCAGAAATTTGGAGGGGTCCAGTACTCGACTGTTCTTGGCTCCTTGTACAGTGTTCCACCCACCTTCATCTACTCTCTGAACACCTGTGGGGAGAAGAGAGCCAGTCAGTTTATCATCACCTTAAGTCAGTTTGGCACCGAGTAAGCCACACTGTCAACTGAGCCCTGCCAATCAAAACCAAGGAAAATGACAAAGTAAACTGTTGAAATATTAATGGCAGTCCTTTTTTTTGGGATGGAGTCTTACTATGTAGACTCGGTTGGCTACATATGGGTATGTGTCACCAAACCTGGCCGTCAATACCCATAGCATTGGAATACTAAACACAATCACTCTTCTGCTGAAGGAAATTTTACTGAAGAGCAGGTGAATAGACATTTCTGTTTGTCAGGCCTTATACTCCACTCCCTCCTGCCTCTTTATTTTTCCACAGAACAAAGTTGTTTGACAAATGACATATTCTTTTTTTTTTTTTTTTGACAGACAAATGACATATTCTATGTCAGTATTTGTTTACTGTCACCTCAGCTGCATGTTGGAAGGGACTTTGTCTCATTAAGTGGCAGGCACTCCTTCACCTAAAGAAGAACGAGTGGTGAGGCATTGTCCTACGAGAGCTCTTACATGTGCCAACTGTCTCTGCTACCTAAAGTCATGATCGACGGACTTGCTTTCTTCTCTCTCCGACACCTACACCAGCTCTTCCCCTCGTTTCCCTCCACCTGCCATTTTTCCTATAAGTGTATCCTCCTTTTGAGCACGTCCATTTCTTAACATCGTAAGATCTCCTCAACCTTTTCCCCAATTCTTTTTCCATTTAGTTTAACAGTAAATGCAAGTCATTACTGACAGGTGGAGTGCTAAGTCCTGGGTGAAGAAGGTAAGTTAAGTGGGTGCCCCATGAATCCTGAAAGCAAATTTTCTTCTCTGGAGGAGTCAGCTCTTAACAGCTTCACTACAGTACACTGTATCTGTGTTAAGTAACAGCTAATAGAACCTGAGTGCTTCCTCTGAGAGAGATGCCATATGAGACAAGTCCATTTTTTTGTGTGAGGAAGAGCAGTTTTCTACTTCTCATGCCTTTCATTGCTGCTTTGATAAGGAGACTTCCCCATAGTCTTGTGAACTCCTGGTTCTGGAGAAGTCAAAATGGACTTTAATTCTACAATCTCCCTTTATTCATGGGACTAGTCTTCAGCTAATGTGACATTGATTCACAGGTGCCTGTCTATTCTCTAAGCCCTCATTTCAACCCTGGGTAGAGAATTTTTTTTTTTTAATTAATTTTATTTATTTCTATATGTGTAGGAATGTACTGCCTGCAAGGTTCTTCAGGCTTCCTGTTCTCCCAGGCCCAGAGGCCTCTGTCCTCACCTGGTCTTCTCTTTTCCTTGGTCATGAGTTGCTGAACCTTCCTTTGCTCCTCCTGTTCTTCTATTTTGGCCTCTTTGTGAATCTGCTCGATAGTTTTAGGCCCTTGGTCTGCTCTTCTGGATACCCAATTACACTGTTAAGAGTAGAAAGTAAGGTTATCAGTCAAGGTAAATGAGTAAACTTTTACCAAAAGGGCTGGGAATGTAGCAATGTGGTACGGTGCTTGCCTGGCATGTGTAAAGTCCCGAGTTCAACTCTTAGCACCACACACAATAATAATAATCTTCAAAATAAAAGTAAATTAAAAGCCTGCACTCTTCACTACTAGAATCATATAAATACCTACAGACTCTGGAACTCTGCGCTTCTCAGCTGTTCCATAGATGATACTTTGTGTACTTTGGGAAATAAAGCTAAAGAAATTCTCGGGGCTGGAAAGATAGCTCAGTGGTTAAGACCGCTTCCTGCTCTTACAGAGAACCAGGGTTCGATTCCCAGCACCCATATGGCGGCTAAGAACTGCCTTTAAGCCAGGCATGGTAGCACATACCTTTAAGCCTAGCACTCAGGAGACAGAGGCAGGCAGATTTCTGAGTTCAAGGCCAGCTTGGTCTACAGAGTGAGTTCTAAGCCAGATGGGGCTACAGGGAGACCCTGTCTCAAAAAGACAAAAAAAAAAAAATTCTAAGCTGGGCCTGGTTGTGCATGCCTTTAATCCTAGCAATTGGGAGGCAGAGGCAGGCAGATCTTTGTGAGTTAAAGGCCAGCCTGGTCTACAGAGTGAGTTCCAGGACAGCTGGGGCTACAGGGAGACCTTGTCTCAAAAAGACCAAAAAAAAAAAAAAAAAAAAAGATACATATTCTCACATATGTGAATTCTGTTTTGTTTTTCTTTTTGGAGATAGGTCTTCCTGTGTCCTCAGCTGGCCTGGTGCTTGCTATGTATATCAGGTTGGCCTTGAACTCACAGAGATCTGCTTGGTTCTGTCTCCTGAGTGCTGGGATCAAAGGCATACGCCAGACTACTCAGGGATGAATTCCATTTTTATTTTTTCCCTTTTTGGGTATTTCTGAGGCAGGGTCTCCCTTTTAGTACCAGCTGTCCTGGAACTCCCTCTGTAGACCAGGCTGGCCTTGAACTCACAGAGATCCACCTACCTCTACCTCCCGAGTGCTAGGATTAAAGGCATGCGCCACCACATACCTAGCACATACCTAGACTTTTTAATGTGTATTTTATGTGTATGAGTGTATTGCCTGTATGTGTGTAAGTGTACACATGTTATGCAATGCTCACAGAGTTAGAAGTTGGTGCTGGATCCCTGGAACTGGAGTTACAGACAGTTGTTAGCCGCCATGTGGGTGCTAGGAATTTAACTCAGGTCCTCTGCAAGAGCAGCCAGTGCTCTTAACTGCTAAGCCACCTCTCCAGTTCCATACCTAGACTTTTTTAAGCTAAGGAGAGTCATCATTTTATTTACTTATACCTTATTATTGTATGTTGGTATGATGTGTGCGTGGATGCTTGAGAACAACTTTCAGGAGTCGGTTTTCTCTATCGGCCATGGGTTTTGGGGTTGAATTCAGGTCATAAAGATTGTGTGGCAAGTCCCTTGGCTTATTTTACTTACAGCTCTTTATTTATGCTTTGAAAGGGTCTCATGCATCCCAGGCTGCTCTCAGCTCTGGAGCTGAGGGTGACTTGATTAGTTCTGCCTCCCCCCAACAAGTGTTAGGATTATAAGTGTTAGGATTATTATTACTGCTGTATATGGTAATGGGGATCAAACCTAGAGCTATGTGCACACTAGGCAGACCCCAACCCACCTTAAAAAACAAACTTAAGCTGGGGCTACAGAGAGACTCTGTCTCGAAAAGACCAAAAAAAAAAAAAAAAGAACTTAAAANTTATTCTTATATTCTTTGATTCTTTGATTATTTCTGCAATTGTTCCTCTAATAAGATCTGAGTTTGGCCATTTTTCCCCCAGGGGATCCTACTGTAGGAGTTTTCCACAAGGGTTGATAGATCTTTGTGTGGAATTATCCTGCACGCACCGAATTATGTCTCCGGTAACAGTTCTCCTGGATTTGGACTTACAGCCGGTATCAGACGCACATGGTGGGTGCTAAGAAAGGGGATGAACCTGGGTCCTCTGCAAAAGCAAGTACGGAAGCTCTTTAAACCGCTAGGACCATTCTCTCCAGCCCCAAGCCTTGTTAGTTTTTTTAAATGTCCACACTCACCTTGGTGATTTTCAAGAAAATTTGGAGGTGCAGTCAGTACTCGACTGTTCTTGGCTCCTTGTACCGTGTTCCACCCACCTTCATCTACTCGCTGAGACACTGTGGGGAGAAGAGAGCCAGTCAGTTTATCATCACCTTAAGTCAGTTTGGCACGTCGAGGTAAGCCACACTGTCAACTGAGCGACCTGCATCAACACCGAAGATCGACGGTAAACTGTTGAAAATTTAATTGGCATCGTCCTTTTTTTGGGATGGAGTCTTACTATGTAGACTCGGTTGGCTACATATGGGTATGTGTCACCAAACCTGGCCGTCAATACCCATCGCCATTGAATACTAAACACAATCATGTTCTGCTGAAGGAAATTTTACTCTGAAGAGCAGGTGAATAGACATTTCTGTTGTCAGGCCTCTTATACTCCACCTCTCCTCCTGCCTCTTTATTTTTCCACAGAACAAAAGTTTTTGGATCACGAAATCGACATGATCATCTTTTTTTTTTTCTTTGGAAACATTGCATATTCTATTTCATTAAGTATTTGATTATACTGTCCTCTAGCTGGATGATTAGGATAGGGACTTTGTCTCATTAAGTGGCAGGCCTCCCTTCACCTAAGAAGAACGAGTGGTGAGGCATTGTCCTACGAGAGCTCTTACATGTGCCAACTGTCTCTGCTACCTAAAGTCATGATCGACGGACTTGCTTTCTTCTCTCTCCGACACCTACACCAGCTCTTCCCCTCGTTTCCCTCCACCTGCCATTTTTCCTATAAGTGTATCCTCCTTTTGAGCACGTCCATTTCTTAACATCGTAAGATCTCCTCAACCTTTTCCCCAATTCTTTTTCCATTTAGTTTAACAGTAAATGCAAGTCATTACTGACAGGTGGAGTGCTAAGTCCTGGGTGAAGAAGGTAAGTTAAGTGGGTGCCCCATGAATCCTGAAAGCAAATTTTCTTCTCTGGAGGAGTCAGCTCTTAACAGCTTCACTACAGTACACTGTATCTGTGTTAAGTAACAGCTAATAGAACCTGAGTGCTTCCTCTGAGAGAGATGCCATATGAGACAAGTCCATTTTTTTGTGTGAGGAAGAGCAGTTTTCTACTTCTCATGCCTTTCATTGCTGCTTTGATAAGGAGACTTCCCCATAGTCTTGTGAACTCCTGGTTCTGGAGAAGTCAAAATGGACTTTAATTCTACAATCTCCCTTTATTCATGCCGGGGACTAGCTCTTCAGCTAATTGTGTACATTTGATTCACAGGTGCATGTCTATCTCTAGCCCTAGGACATTTCAACCCCTGGGTAGTAGACGAATCTTTTTTTTTTTAATTAATTCGTTATTTATTTCTATTGTGTAGGAATGTACTGCCTGCACGGTTCTTACAGGCTTCTGTTCTCCCAGGCCCAGAGGCCCTCTGTCCTCACCTGGTCTTCTCTTTCCTTGGTCATGAGTTGCTGAACCTTTCCTTTTGCTCCTCCTGTTCTTCTATTTTGGCCTCTTTGTGAATCTGCTCGATAGTTTTAGGCCCTTGGTCTGCTCTTCTGGATACCCAATTACACTGTTAAGAGTAGAAAGTAAGGTTATCAGTCAAGGTAAATGAGTAAACTTTTACCAAAAGGGCTGGGAATGTAGCAATGTGGTACGGTGCTTGCCTGGCATGTGTAAGTCCCGCAGTTCAACCTCTGAGCAACCACACACCAAAATAATAATCTTCAATTTATAGTAAATTAAAAGCTGCACTCCCTTCACTACTAGAATCATATCAATATACCTACAGACTCTGGAACTCTGCCTTCTCAGCTGTTCCATAGATGATACTTTGTGTACTTTGGGAAATAAAGCTAAAGAAATTCTCGGGGCTGGAAAGAACGCCTCAGTTGGTTCAAGACCAGCTTCACTGCTCTTCACAGGACCCAGGGTTACGTTCCCAGCAACCCATATGGAGCTAGAGACTGTCCTTTAAAGAGGCATGGTTAGCACATACCTTAAGTCCCAGCACTCAGGCGACTAGAGGCAGGCACGATTTCTGAGTTCAAGGCCAGCTTGGTCCACAGAGTGAGTCCTCTAAGCCAGATGGGGCACGGGAGACCCTGTCCTCAAAAAGACAAAAAAACAAAAAATTCTGAGCTGGGGCTGTTTCTGTGACATGCCCTTCTAATCCTAGCATTTGGGAGGCAGATGCATGGCAAGATCTTTGTGAGTTAAAGGCCGCTGGTCTACAGAGTGAGTTCCAGCAAAATTGCATTCAGTATTTAAAATGAAAATTAAAAAAAAAAAAAAAAAAAAAAAATCTCTCAACTCTGGACAGTTGTATCTTGCATATCCTAACAACTGATGGACAGAAAGACAGAGGGAAGAACTGGCCACAAGTGGAACCAGGAAGATGGGGACCGCAAGGGGCTGTGTGACACGTGCTGTGATACTCAGTCCATGCCATGCTTCACAGAAGCTCTAAGTCAAAGTAACTACCATTTTCTTCCTCCAATACTATGACTCTGATACTCTGCCTAGAGTGTCACATGACGCTGCTCATCTGCTTTCATGAGGACAAAACTTGTCTCACTATATTTTTAGCTACAGTTCCAAAATTTGAAATGAGTGTTAAGTGGTGGACAGCATGGATAGAAAACAGGTTTAACTCAGTATTTGAATTCCGATCAACTGGTCATGGCTTCGGTATTAAGAAGGATCCCAGCATCACATTGGGCTTAGCAAGAGGAAGAGTGCATCAATGCTTTCTGAGTGCAAGACAGGGACAAGGTAGGGCCTAGGCTCACTTTCAGCTGTGGTCCATTCCCAGCTGGGGTGAGAAGGGAGGGGAACAAAGCAGTGCAGAAGGAACAGCAGCATCCGTGAGCTGCACTACACAGGCCCACAGCACTGAATCACTACAGCACATGACAAAGACAGGCAGCATCCCCATGCTGGAAATGAAACATGTTCACTGTGGAGATCAGAATATGATTGTTCAATTTACAAAGACAGAATTTCATTGACCGCTACTTGAATTCAGAGCAAGAACAACATATAACAGGAAACAGACCTTCTGGCTGTTGTAACTCATGAAACTCATGAAAGTCTGTCAATTCAAGTTCTGAGCCCTGAAGCAAAAATATTATGTTTTTACCCATGCAAATATCAGGATCTCCTTAATCAACCCAATTCCTCAAAAGAGATGGACTCTTCCTCACATACCAGCCTCAGGTCTATCACATCTTGAAGCATAAATCGAATCCTGGATGAGGTTTTTCTTTCTTTGACAATTTTCTCCATCTGGTTAAAGTACTGGTCCATACGTGGCTGCAAAAGATAAAAATCACCAGTTCTTGGCTGAGAAATTCAATTTTCACTTTACCACATACTTTAGTCTCTCTCTTTCTCCCTTTCTCTCTGCTTCTCTTTCTTCTTTCTATTCTCTTTCTTTTTTCTTTCTTTCTCTCTCTCCTTCCTCTCTTCTTCCTCTTCCTTCCTTTCTTCTTTCTTTCTCTCTCTCTCCTTCCTTTCTCTCTCCTTCCTTTCTCTCTTCTTCCTCTTTCTTCCTATCTTTCTTCTTTCTCTCTCTCTCTCTCTCTCGCTCTCTTTCTCTCTTCTCTTCTTTCTCTCTTTCTTTCTCTTTCTTTCTTTCTTTCTTTCTTTCTTTCTTTCTTTCTTTCTTTCTTTCTTTCTTTCTTTCTTTCCTTTCTTTCGTTCGTTACAAAGGGTCTTGTTATACAGAACAGGCTAGTCTCAAATTTGTGATCCTTCTGCCTTAGCTTCCTGGGTGCTGGGATTGCAGGTCTGGGCCAAGATACTACACTATAGTACCATGTATATTCTTAAATGGCCTAGGAATATCATCTTATGGTTAAAGTAACAGTGGAATTAGTAGTGCCAGTTTTTATTTATCTACCTACCTACCTATTATGTGATTGTGTGTGAGTGGGGGGGGAGATCAGTGTGGAAGTTGTAGGACAACTTTTCTTCCTTCATGTGGGTCCTAAGGACCACATTCCAGTCACTGGACTGGAGGTGAGTGCCTTTACTGGCTGAGCCATCTCACTGGCCCTGGAAGGACCACTTTAATTGAGCATATGTCCACTGGTCATATAAAGACTACGTTTGTCAAGTTCTCTAGAAATGTCATATTGCAGTTCTGGGAACTTCCTTATGAGAGAAATGGCTGTGTTTTTTATTCCTTTTCCTACAATTTCTACGGAAAACAGAATACAGAAGGTTGTTCGGCTAGAAGAACTAATCCTAATCCTCTGAACTCTATTAAAGTGGAAGAAATAAGCCAGGTGTGGTGGCGCACACCTTTAATCCCAGCACTTGGGAGGCAGAGGCAGCTGGATCTCTGTGAGTTCAAAGCCAGCCTGGTCTACAGAGTGAGTTCCAGGACAGCTGGGGTTACAGGGAGACCCTGTTTTGAAAAGACAAAACAAACAAACAAACAAAATAAACAAACAAAAAGAAAACCAAATAAAAGGGGGAGAAAGAAACCCCAATCTTGTAAAACCACTACTATGTAGAATTTTGAATCATACCTAGTCAACTCAGAGGCTATGGAATATTTCTGACATCATTTCTTTGAAGCATTTCTAAATTCCATATTCCTTAGGACAGCATCATGTTATATTTCTTTTTTTTTATTTTTAAAATTTAATTAATTAATTAATTAATTACTTTATGTGTATGAGTGTACTGTCTGCCTGTATGTTTGTGCACCTGTGTCGTGCAATGCTGTGGAGGTCAGAAGAGGGTGTTGGATTCCCCTGGAACTGGAGTTCTCCTGGAATTGGAGTGATAGACGGTTCTCAGCTGCCATGTGGGTGCTGGGGATCAAACCCGGGTCCTCTGCAAGAGCAGTCAGCGCTCTTAACCGCTAGGCCATCTCTCCAGCCCATGTTATATTTCTATTAAAGTACTTTTCATACTTCTTTAGATAGTGGTACTTAGTTAACCATGTCAATTAGTCCATAAACTTAAGAGAGCTACTGAGGGGCAGGGACAGAGGTGCACACATCTTCTCAGAAAGATGAAAAGCTGAGGCAGGAGGATCTAGAGTCCTTACAGTGAGACTGTCACAAAAGAAGCAAATGAACATCCTTAAGGAGCACTTCTTCACTTTGCCTCATTTTCAGGCCTGGCCTTTTGGAACTTCTTAGTCTCTTCCTTCTGCTTACAACTTGCTGTAAAACAGTTACGGTGGACAAAGAGTAGCCAACAATCTGAAGAACCCACAAACTGATGCACAAATAATTTAGGACCTCCTCACCCCTGACTCTAATGCAAGGGAGTGAAGAACATGGAAGTCAAACACCGACAGGCAAGAGAGGAATAAAGACAGCCTGGGGGATGAAAGGGAGCACTTTTCCTGAGAGCCGAGATGATTCAGTACTTGACCAAGCCCTCCACTGAGGACTTCCAAGTCTCTAGACTTTTACCTTTGCCTTCTCAAAGTCCAGGTCTTTGCCGATGGTGGTGAGCAGGCGACACAGGCACTCCAGAGACTCCTCGTCATGGTTCTTCAGAAGCTTCACCACACAGTCGTGCATGATGGCTTCTGTCAGCATTTTGAGTTTAAAGAGCTCCCCGATAAACTTGATGTTGCCGATGGATCTCCGCCGGGCTTTGTCCTTAGCTTCTTCCAGCTCATCGTGCAACCTGGTTCTCTCCTCTGGCTGTTGTGTAAGAAGGAGGGAGAGCATCTCAGATTCATGCACCTTACTCTTTCTGGGGCTCAGATGGCACCTGAGAATCTGACATGGTGAGGATGGACCTAACTCCTCAGAAAAAAAGAACCATACCCCAAAGTTTGCATCTACTCAGGTTAGTGGAGCCTAGCACCCTCTCTAAAGATGAAGAGGAGATTGAATTCCTGGGATGGAGGATTAAGCTCCCCTAACATTTGGGAGTTAAAGCATTCTCCTTAAGGCTAGTATGGTATGCCTACACACACACACACACACACCCACACACACGTAAAAAGGCTGCAGGTCATTTTACTGTGCTGTTAACAGGCTGTATGAAAGTTTCACTTGACATGCACAGTGTTTTCTTTCTGTGAAAGTACTCACTGCACTGGCAGCCTCAAGTTCTTTCTGCTTCTTCTCAAAGACATCATCATCTGCTTTATCTTTTTCAAACTCCTTCTGACAGCGGTTTAGCAGCAGCTTCCGGAAGTTCACTGTGTTGCCAGGCTTGTCTGCCATGGGTACTTTCAGCTGCAGATAGGAAAATGGAAAGGCAGCTGGGTTATATAATACCGAATGAAACACAGGCAAGCATCCTAAAAAAGGTAGTCAACTTTGCTTCAGTCATTCCCATGAAGCACTGAAAAGAGATGCACTGAAAAGAGATCTATCTTACGCAGAAAAGATACATATTCTTGCCAGGCGTGGTGGCGCACGTCTTTAATCCTAGCACTAGGGAGGCAGAGGCAGGCAGATCTTTGTGAGTTCAAGGCCAGCCTGGTCTACAGAGTGAGTTCCAGGACAGCTGGGGCTACAGGGAGACCCTGTCTCAAAAAGACCAAAAAA
>VZQC01008976.1:937903-954663 GCA_009823505.1 Rhizomys pruinosus | reverse complement strand
TTGTCTGCATGCAGGTCTGTGCACCCGTGTCGTGCAATGCCGCGGAGGTCAGAAGAGGGTGTCGGATTCCCCTGGAACTGGAGTTCTCCTGGAATTGGAGTTACAGACGGTTCTTAGCCGCCATGTGGGTGCTGGGGATCGAACCCGGGTCCTCTGCAAGAGCGTCGGCGCTCTTAACCGCTAGGCTATCTCTCCAGCCCCAGACTATGACTTTTATAGGATGCCAAACCCATGCCAATGCATAAGAAATACAACAGAGAATACTTACACCCACCAACAGGTTGGAGTATAAGAGAATACCACTGTGATGAGATTCTAGAACAATGTAAAGGTTCTAAAGCTTCTGTACTGCTAACCAACTTGGTGTTGTACAAGAAGACAAAACAGGATCCTATCCAGCTTCTTACATAAAGTCCAAACTGATTGAATCAGGAAAGACAGCTTGTGCTATCTGGTAGTGCCCAACCCTATTCCTAGCATTTGTGAGGCTGAAGCAGGAGGACAGTGAATTCTAGGACACTCTCAGCTAAACAGTGAGACCCTGTCTAAATGCCCAACCTCATGCAGAAAAAAAGGGAGGGGGAACCTGGACCACATTCTATCAGCCCTAAAGGGATGTTTCCTGTATCACAGCCTTACGTGTAGAAAATGTGGAAAAAAACAATCCAAGTCACACCATAAGAGGATAGAGTCAAAATAGTCCACTAAAGTCAGGAAGATTTTTTTTTTTTTGGTCTTTTTCAAGACAGGGTCTCCCTGTGGCCCCAGCTGTCCTGGAACTCGCTCTGTAGACCAGGTTGGCCTTGAACTCAAAAAGATCCGCCTGCCTCTGCCTCCAGAGTGCTAGGATTAAAGGCCTGCGCCACCACGCCCGGCAGTCAGGAAGATTTTGGAAAAAAAAAAGGAACTTTCAATGGTTTAGGTGATAGGAAGAGAAGAAATCAGATGATGTAAAGCTGAAGAGATGGCTCAGCAGTTAAGAGCACTTGCTGCTCTTCCGGAGAACCCAAGATTGATTCTCAACATCCACATCGGGCAGCTCACAACTGTAACTGCAGCTCCAGGGGCTCTGACACCCTCTTCTGGCCTCCACAGGTACCCACTCACATGTGGTATATACTCACAGAGACACACATACATACACATAAAACTGAAATGAGGCAAGGGAGAACTCCCTAGTCCTAAGTGAGAAGCTGTGTTGTAATCCCTGGGGAAGACTATCTCCCAAGAATGCCTGTAACTAACTCCTTTTGTGTAATGATTAAAGAGTTAAGGACCCAAAGGTTTGCCACTTGCCATATACATAAAGGCATTTCTTTTAAATCAAGTATCAGTTTTAGTATCTAAAACAAGAGAGGCTTAGTGCCTGTGTCCAACAGGGAAAGCAGCTTTGAGATGCATGGGAGCTCTTTGATGCATTATAGTTAAGCTAAACTAGGATGTACGAGTTCAATGAGCTTCAGTCCCTTTACTCAAAAGACACTATAATGACTATAGATTGAGGGACGATGGAAAAAAAGCTGTTGAAGTGGATGGGTATAATCATAAGCCTGGCACTTCCAAGTAACACTGGCTAGGCTATCTAGTTTCACCAAATCTGGTTCATTCGTAAATGGAGATAACACCTGTTAGGACTGGTGAGAAAATGAAGAGAGTAAAGCAGATACTCATGGCTGGTACATAATAAGGGCCCCCAAAACAACTAATATAGCCATAACAAGTGAGACCATGTTTAACAGGCTTATGTTTAAGAAATGAAGACTAGCTGGGTGTGATAGCTTAATCCCAGTACTCTGAGATCAAGGTCAGCCTGGTCTACATAGTGAGTTCTAGGTCAGCTGGAGCTATACGGAGACCTTGTCTCAAAAAGACCAAAATAAATAAATAAATAGTAAATTATTAATAACAACAACAGCTATCAAAGAAAGAATATAAAGTTAGTTGATAAAGCAGTATGGAAAGAGAATCACGAGAAAACTAGAGTAAGCATCTGTTATCTCTCTTTTTTTTTTAAATAAATCTGTTTTTATTTTATTTTATTTTTTTTTAATTTTATTTATTTATTTATGTGTATGAATGTACTGTCTGCATGCAGGTCTGTGCACCCGTGTCGTGCAAAGCCGCGGAGGTCAGAATAGGGTGTCGGATTCCCCTGGAACTGGAGTTCTCCTGGAATTGGAGTTACAGATGGTTCTCAGCCACCATGTGGGTGCTGGGGATCAAACCCGGGTCCTCTGCAAGAGCAGTCAGTGCTCTTAACCGCTAGGCCATCTCTCCAGCGCCAGCATCTGTTATCTCTAAATAAGGTCAAGGAAATTCTCAGATATGGCCATAAAGAACATGTGCCTATACAGAAGGCTTTTAGACAAATTTCCCAGGGAAGTATTTAAAACAATTACTACAGACTAGAAAGAAAAATCCTTCATGGAGTGGCTGCCTGGGCACACAGCTGCCTCAAGATTTTTTTGGAAAATAATTTTTTTTTTTTTTTGGACTTTGAGACAGGGTCTCCCTGTAACCCCAGCTATCCTGGAACTCGTTAAGTGGACCAGGCTGGCCTTGAACTCACAGAAATCCACCTGCCTCTGTCTCCTGAGTGCTGGGATTAAACGCCACCACGCCTGGCTTAGAATGAAATCTTAATGTCCTTTGGGGAAGATGACAGGGCTGTGGAAACAGGACGGTGAATTTTTATTACATTTATTTTGTGTTTGGTTGTGTGTATATGCATTGAGGGGGTCCAAAACTCAGAGGATAGCCTGAAGGAGTTGGTTCTCTCCTCCCACTACAAATGTTATAGGACTGAACTCAAATGGCCAGGCCTATGCACCAAGTGCCTTTACTCACTGAATCATTTTGCAAGCACATTTTTGGGTTCTAAAGATACAATAAAATCTTGGCTGGAGAGATGGCCTAGTGTTTAAGAGCACTGACTGCTCTTACAGAGGACCCGGGTTCAATCCGCAGCACCCACATGGCAGCTGAGAACCGTCTGTAACTCCAGTTCTAGGGGAATCCAACGCCCTCTTCTGACCTCTGCAGCATTGCAGGACAGGGGTGCACAAACCTTCATGCAGTCAGTACATTCATACACATACAAAAAAATAAAAAAAAAATTTTTTTAAAGATACAATAAAATCAACAGGATTATAACTTTAGTAAACCAGAAAGTATTGCTTGATATCGGCAGTGGTTGGTCAGGAGACCCACTGATATCACTTGATTCAAACAGAACATGAAGAATGTGTATCCCTCAGGCTGCTACAATAAAATGCCACAAACTGGGTGTTTAAACAGTAGACACATATTTCTCAGTTCTGGAGGTGGAGAAGTCCAAAGTCAAGGTGCTGGCTCACCTTGTTCTTGCTAAGGACCCTCCTAAAGACAGCTGAGTTCCTGCATAGCAGGAAAAGCATTTCTGGTGTGTGTTGCTCAAGTTCTAGCACTAACCAGATCATGGGGCATGATCTCACTTAAAACCAATTGCCTGGCAAGGGCCCCACTTCCATCACACACTGAGAATTACAGCCTCAACCTATGTCTTTTGAAGGGACATAAGCATTGAATCCCTAATAGTGGACAAGGCAAATACCTGCAGATGTGTCATGAAGAACCAGAGCAAAGGTGATGTGACAGTAAGAACAAGATCTTTTAGGAACTTCCATTCACTTCAGAGCTGCTCAGGAGCAAAAGTACGGTGTATGTATACTCAGTGTTCTTGAGACAGAGTCTTACTATGCAGCCCTGACTGTCTAGAACTCCCTACACAGACCAGGCTGACCCGAAACTCAGAGATCTACCTGGCTCTTTCTCCTGAGTGCTGGCATCAAAGGTGTGTGCCATCTCTGGGATGTATGTGCATGTATATGAGCAAGGAGCAGGGGAGTCATCAGACACATTGTAGAAAAGCTTCATGGTAAGTAGTACTTAGGAAACTCTACTCAGGGTTGGAGAGATGGCTCAGGGCTGGGTGTTTTCCAGAGGTCCCAGGTTTGATTCCCAGCATCCACATGGTGGCTACCAACTGTCCCTAACTGCAGTTCTGGGCGATCACAAGCAACGCATGTGATCTGACCTCCACAAGCAACGCATGACACAGGTGTACTTACACGCATGCAGGCAATATACTCACACATAAAAAAGGAAACAAAAAAGAAAACAAAAACATGAAAACCCTACTCTTTCATTTTACCCAGTGGCAAACTAACAGTGCTGCATTACTTAGTGTGACGAAGGCTACCCACATGGATGTTAGTGAACAATCTTGTACATGAATGTTTGTTAGGTAGTCAATTCCTTTAAGAAAAGGAATTGACTTTGCTGACTTACATGTTAAGTGTGGAGAGTGGAACTCTGTCTCCAAAAAGATCAAGTTCTCAGAGAATCAGGATCTGAAAATGGAAGGATGAATGTGTAGCACATTCATTGATTTTTCAGTGCTGTTTCAACACACAGAGGGTAATGTTAACCCACAGACCAGCAATCATGTTCCTGCAAGTAAATAGCATTTCTGTGCTAACTCTAAAACAAGCCTTATAGGTCAGATTATTCTGAAATGTGAACAGCAATAAAGCTATCATTCAGCTGGGTATGTTGGCACACCCACCCGGGGAGGTAAGAAGATCTCAGTGACACTGAAGTCAGTCTGGTCCTACATAGCAAATTCCAGTTCAACAGGGAGACTCTATTTCAGGGAAAAACAAAACAAAAAAACAAACAAAAAACCCAATCTTTCAAATGTAACCCCTTATTCTATAACAATACACTATCTTCTCTAAGGTCTGTGTCCTGACCAGTAATCATCTGATGAACACAGCATGAAACAGCATCTCTATCAGACATACCTAGAGGTGTGCAGAGGGATGAGGACAAGATTAAAGAAGGTGTGCCCAGCTGGGCATGGTGGTGCATGCCTTTAATCCCAGCACTCAGGAGGCAAAGGCAAGCAGATCTCTGTGAGTTCAAGGCCAGCCTGGTCAACACAGCATGTCCTAGACCAGCTGGGGCTACAGTAAGATGCTGTCTCAAAGACTCCCTCTCCCCCCAAAAAAGAAAAAGAACAAAAGAGAAGGGGTACACAGTCATGAAAGCCAAAGCTACTTCTGCAGTGCACTGTGCAAGGTGCTTATCCCTCCTCCTCCAGTCACATACTATTGTTCAAGACTGAAATCTGTTTTGTAACCATTCCCCCAACGGTGTTCGAGTGTGTGTGTTCATGTGTGCTTGAAAGAGAGACATGCTTTTTATATAGTATAGACCAGGCCTCACACCATGGTTGTCCTGTCTTAGCTTCCTGAATGCTGGGATGACTAGGCACAAGCAGACCTGGCTTTCCATGTGTAACCAAATGTCCCCCTTGCTCTCAGTCTCTTCCCACTCTCCATATCATCATTCTTTCCATGTTTTGCTTTAAGCCCTTAGACTAGAAACATTCCAAGTTATGGATCTGCCAACAGAATACAGAACAGGTAAAACTCTAGGTCTTGTTCTTCATCCTTGAGATACACACACACACACACACACACACGCACGCACGCACACGTGCACACAAACACGCGCACACACACACACACACACACACACTTGCCAAAGCAGAGACAGAGCACAACAGAAATCCTCACAAGGCATGATTGAAGTAACACAGTCCCAGAAAAACAAACGACGAATGGTATCCCTCATCTGTGGATGCTAGTGCCAATTACCCAGTTGTAAGTATTTCTTGTGTAGGGCCCCCTGAGCTTTTGTACAAAGCAGTTGGGCGTAATGCATTTTGGAAACAACAACAACAACAACAGAAAAGACTGCATCAAAGAACTGACTGAAACAGTGAACTTCTGCTCAAACAGTCAACTTCCCCATGGAAAATATTGAGAAAGACTAAGAGATGNCACACATGAATGAAAGCCAAGGCTCTTGCAGTGCACTGTGCCAAGGTGCTTATCCCTCTCCGTCCAGTTCACATACTACTCTAGTTTTCAAATGTGATTGTACTGCACGATCTGTTTTGTAACCATTGCTCCTTCCAACGGTGTTCGAGTGTTGTGTGGATTCAGTGATGTTCGTGCATTGAAGAGAGGCACTTTTTATATAGTTTGGATAGACAAGGTCCTAGCGAGTCATTGGTTGTCTTGTCTGCTTCCTGAATGCTGGGTATGGACTAGGCACAAGCAGACCTGGCTTTCCATGTGTAACCAAATGTCCCCCTTGCTCTCAGTCTCTTCCCACTCTCCATATCATGCAATTCTTTCCTATGTTTTGCTTTAAGCCCTTAGACTAGAAACATTCCAAGTTATGGATCTGCCAACAGAATACAGAACAGGTAAAACTCTAGGTCTTGTTCTTCATCCTTGAGATAACACACACACACACACAACAGATTGTGTATCCTATTGGGCTACGCACGCACGCACCATGTACACAAAACATTCGGCAGCCAGACACAACACACGGACTACACATCCATCTGCCAAGTAGCATGAGAGCTGGCACAACAGACCGCGACAAGGCTATGATTGAAGTAACACAGTCCCAGAAAAATATCAACGAACGAAATGGTATACCTCTAGGATTCTGTGGATGCTGTGCCAAAATTACCCATGTTGTAGTTATTTCTTGTGTCTTGGGCTCCCATCAGCTTTTGTATCAAATGCTAGGTTTGGGTGTAATATGATTTTTTGGAATACAACTAATCAACCAACTCAACAG
Source organism: Rhizomys pruinosus (assembly GCA_009823505.1). Classification (NCBI taxonomy): domain Eukaryota; kingdom Metazoa; phylum Chordata; class Mammalia; order Rodentia; family Spalacidae; genus Rhizomys; species Rhizomys pruinosus. The sequence continues at coordinate 947,958 of VZQC01008976.1, read as the reverse complement.
AAAGACTGCATCAAAGAACTGACTGTAAACAGTGAACTTCTGGCTTCAAACAGTCAACTTCCCCATGAAGACAATAAGAGAAACTAAGAGATGAAAAAGCATGTTTGGCAGAAATGCATGAGCCTCCTGGCGGGTGTGGGGGACATGGGCGGGAACACGTGGTCCCTAATTGTTTTAAAAAAAAAAAAAAAAAAGGGTGTGGGGCTGGAGGGATGGCCTAGCGGTTAAGAGCGACGACCGCTCTTGCAGAGGACCCGGGTTCGATCCCCAGCACCCACATGGCGGCTGAGAACCGTCTGTGACTCCGGTTCCAGGAGAACTCCAGTTCCAGGGGAATCCGAGACCGTCTTCTGACCTCCGCGGCATCGCACGACACGGGTGCGCAGACCTGCATGCAGACAATACATTCATACACATAAAAATAAATAAATAAATAAAAATTAAAAAAAAAAAATAACATATGTACTTGAATTCTTTACTTCTACCTTTCTATGACTTTTGGTCTCTGTATTGCATTCTGGGTATGCATACTGGCCAACCAACCAGTTCACTAAATTCTTTTTTTTTTAAAGACAGGGTCTCCCTATAGCCCCGGCTGGCCTGGAATCACTCTGTAGACCAGGCTGTCCTTGAACTCACAGAGACCTGCCTGCCTCTGCCTCCCCAGTGCTGGGATTAAAGGCGTGTGCCACCACACCCAGCTTAAAGACAGTTCTTAGACACCATGTGGGTGCTAGGAATCAAACCTGGGTCCTCTGCAAGAGCAGTTGGTGCTCTTAACCACTGAGCCATCTCTCCAGCCCCCAAATTCCTAAATCTTATAAAAAAATGTTCTAAAATTTTCCATTTGGCTCTTTCCCATATTTTCTAAGGGTTAAATTTCCTTTTTTTTTTTTTTCTCTTTTTCGAGACAGGGTCAACCTGTAGCCCCAGCTGTCCTGGACTCACTCTGTAGACCAGGCTGGCCTTGAACTCACAAAGATCTGCCTGCTTCTGCCTCCCAAGTGCTAGGATTAAAGGCGTGTGCCACCACGCCCAGCTCTAAGGGTTAAATTTCTAAGCCTTGTCTTAGTGAATCTGAATGCAGTTAGCATAGCCACCAAAAGCCTGTGCCTGCTGCTTGGGAACTCAAACTCCTGAGGCATCCATCTGGTTTCTGCTTATTGTCATTCATGGTGTCTGTTTTCCTTGTGTGGCTGGACAGTTCCAATTACATACTATAAATTTGACTTGGAAAATTGCTCACAGAAATAATCTGAAGAATGAGTCTGTAAAAACAGTTTCTTCTTGCTTTTGGCAAGTACCTGGAGGTTACACTCTGAAATCACAATCGTCCAAACTGAACTGGGATTTGATGTCAAAACCACAGTTCTTGTGAGAACAGGCCTGTATCTGACTGGTGCTTTTTCTAAGCATTCAGTCTTTTGGGACTGTAGCCAAAACTGTAGAAGGATGTCCTGTTGGGGGCCCTGTCTCAGCAAACCTTGAAAAGTGGTGATGACTTACTTGGTTGCCTCCTTAAGGGGAAACTGTACTGCAGATTTTATATTCTGCATTTTCCCATTTCAATGGGATTTTAAATTTCTTTTTCTCTTTCTCACTTTCTCTCTTTCTCCCTTCCTTCCCTTCCCTTCCCTTTCCCTTCCCCTTCCCCTTCCCTCCTTCCTTCCTTCCTTCCTTCCTTCCTTCCTTCCTTCCTTCCTTCCTTCCTTCCTTCCTACCTTCCTACCTTCCTTCCTTCCTTCCACAGGGTCTCCCTGTAGTCCTAGAACTCCCTAAGTACACAGAGATCCACTTGTCTACGTCTCTTGAGTGCTGGGATTAAAGGTGTGCACCACCATACCCAGCTTTAATTTCTTTTATATCCCAGATACCTTCAACAGACAATGTGAAAAATGCCTTTTTTTTTTTTTTTTTGGTCTTTTTGAGACAGGGTGTCCTTGTAGCTCTGACTGTCCTGGAACTCCCTATGTAGACCAGGCTGGCCTTGAACTCCCAAAGATCCATCTGCCTCTGTCTCCCAAGTGCTAGGATTAAAGGCGTGCGTGGGCCACCATATCTAAAAAAATGCCTTTTCTTAATCTCATTCTTCCTCCCTTACCTCAGATTTGATGCTTCCCAACTGAGATTTTGTTACGTATTTAGTGAGTTAACAGTTTCACTTTGCATACTGCAAAGCTTTATTTATTTATTTATTTGCAAATCTTTATTAAATGAAGTCATACTATCCCCTTTCTGAGACAGAGATTTGGTACAACTTCATTATTTTTGTGTGTGTGCATGTTGTGTGTAGGTGCAGGTGTGTGCATGCCACTGCATAGATGTGGAGGTCAGAGCAGAGCCTCTGGTGTCAGTCCTTGCCTTCCACCTTGAGACAGGGTTTCTTTGTTGTCCACCACTGTGTATGTCAGGCTAGGTCACAGCTTCATGTGAGCCAGAACCCTCAGTCTTCTCTTTAGATCTCCAGTATATCTGTCATTATTTGGTATTTGCATTCAGGCTCCACTGCTGGCATTTAATTTTAGCCTCATTAAAACCAGCCCTGAAGAGAATACATGTCACTAAATTTAGCATATATAACAAATGAGATTTTTCTTCATGCAGCCAATATATGTGTTATACAAATATTATAAAAAAGATAAAAAACTGGGCTGGAGAGATGGCCTAGCCGTTAAGAGTGCTGACCACTCTTACAGAGGACTCGGGTTCGATCCCCACATGGCGACCAAGAACCATCTGAAACTCCAAATCCAAGAGAACTCCAGTTCCAGGGGAATCCGAGACCCTCTTCTGACCTCCACGGCATTGCACGACACGGGTGCACAAACTTGCTTGCAGACACTACATTCATACACATACAGAAATAAATAAAATTTTAAAAAAAGATAAAAAAAATGCTTTCTTTAGTATGTGATACAACTTTGGGGAATTTATGCTGAAAGAAAACCTCACAAATATAAGGAAAAATATTCAAATATTCTTTCTTCCATTTCCCCTTCTCTTCTCCCTCACTCTCCTCCACCCTGCCCTTTTTTTTGGAGGGGGGAATACAGTCTCACTATATAGTCCAGATTTGTATTAAACTTAAGATACTCTGAATTCCAAAACATGGAGATTGTAGGTGTACCACCATGTCCAGCTAGAATCAGTATTCTTTGACATTTATTGTAACATTTCTTTATTGGGGGTGGGTGGGGGTGTCTTTTTGAGACAGGATCTTCCTGTAACCCCAGCTGGCCTAGAACTCCCTATGGAGATGAGGCTGGCCTTGAACTCACAGAGATCCACGATCTACCTGCATCTGCCTCCCGAGTGCTGGGATTAAAGGCGTGCACCACCATGCCTTGATTATTGTAACAGTTCTTATAGTTGCACACCCGAAAACAACACAGAAACAAAGGGTAGGGAATGTGATATGTACATATTATTAAATATTATAAAACCATAGAAAAAGTCTAGGAAACATCTATCTATAATGAACTAGAAAGCTAACCAAAGTGGAAGAAAAATACACTGAAACCCAATTTGTGTGATATAATTCAATTTATAGCAAATAAAAAAGACCAAAAACAAACAAAATGCTGGTCTTAAACAGATATGTGTGTCAATGTATTATCCCAGGATGGATGAGAACCTCAGACAAAAGTATTTGTCCTGATGACCCAAGTTTGATTTCTAGACCCCATGGTGGAGAACTGATTCCTGAAAGTTGTCCTCTGACCTTCCACATGTAAGCCAGGGTACACACCCACTTGAATTACACACATACATTTCATACACACACACACACTACACAAACAATGATGATAAAATTTGGAGAATAAGAAAAAAGATTTAAAAAATCAAGAAAGAGCACTATAGTGTAGTTCAGACCTTAGTTTTGTTCCTATGTTGTGAGTGGCAGTAAGGGCCAAGAGACTAAGTCAGTTTGAGTCCAGATAGTTACTATGTATTAGAAGGTAATATAACAAGTGACCAAACTAAACAGTCCAGAACTTCATTTCGAGCATTGATACTTACTAGTCACATGACCTTGGGTAAAGATTTCTCTGAAGCCTTATTTACTTTTCTGACTCAAGATAAGAGAGCTCACTGAGATAAAGATGTTTGTTTGCTTTTCACTTGCACAGGAAGCAACTGTCCATGTTGAAAGGTAGCAGGTGCTTCCCAGATGGGTCTGTTACAAGATCCTCCTGTGCTGGATAGCTTTAGTGTCAACTTGACACACCTGGTTGAGGGAGCCTCAATTGGGGAATTGGCTCCATTGGATTGGCCTGTGGCCACATCTGTGGAGTATTGTCTTGATTGTCGAGTAGTGTGGGAGGGCCCAGCCCACAATGAGTGGTGCCACCCTGGGCAGGTTGTTGTGTACCATATAAGAAGGCAGGCTGGGCATGAGCCAGGGGAGTAAGTCAGTGAACAGTATTCCTCCATGGCCTGTGCTTCAGCTTCTGCCTCCAGGTTCCTGTCCTGATTCCTGCCTTGGGCTCCCTAAGTGAAGAACTGTGACCCAGGAGATGTAAGCTGAATAAACCCTTTCTTCCTCAAGTTGGTGTCATTCAGAGTGTTTTGTCACAGCAATGGAAGACAAACTAGAACACCTCCTTCTATAGCTGTCACTTAAAAGACCTTTATGAGACTTGAGTGCACAGAGCTTAGATCAGGGACTTCCCAGGACCACCTGAAGCACAGGCTAAACAGGGATAAACCCCCCTCCCCCAACTGGAATTGCCAAGGGAGTGTCCAAGTGGATTCTTTGGAAAACCTGAAGAACAGAAAGGGAAGAGTTAGACTTCCATTAGAAAGCCTAAAACATAGACAAGTCAACACTCCATAAGCAAGGAGAAAAACAAACAAATAATGAAGGCATCTGAAGAAGGCAAGCAAAGCAAGCCTTCAACACAGTGAAGAGGCATTTGGGATTCGCATTGGAATACAGGCAAAGACAAACCCACATGCCAGGGACACGAAGAAGGGACAACATGGGAAAGATGCAGGATAATTCCACACCAAGCTCTACCAACCCTGTGGGAGATTTCTACAGTGGGATCCCCCTGGGCATGGCCCAGGACACAGATCTCAGAAGAACAATTGTGGACATAAAGAAATCAAAGACTATAAAGAACAGGTCAGAGAACTAAGGAGAGAGAATGAAAAACTCAAGAAGGGCCTAGAGAGAGAGAATGACAAACTCCGGAAGGAAGTGGAAACACTGAAAAGATCCCATATTGAAAAANGATGAAATGAAAAAGGAGATTGAACACTCATCCAGTCAAGAGGAAAGGAATGGAAAAAGCCTCTGAAGTAGAATGGAGGAAGCAGAACAAAGCATATCAGACCTGGAAGATAACACAGAACAACCTCAAGTAAAGATTATGAAAAATTTAAAAATACACAAAAGTGGAATAACCAGAAATTGTGAGACACTATGAAAAGATCAAACCTCCACATCATAGGAATAGAGGAAAGAGAAGAATCCCAAGAGAATGGTATTGATCAGATCTTCAACAGAATAATAGATGAAAATTTCCCCAAACTAAAAAAAGACAAACCAAAACAAATACAAGAAGCACATAGAGGGGCTGGAGAGATGGCCTAGCGGTTAAGAGTGCTGACCACTCTTGCAGAGGACCCGGGTTCGATCCCCAGCACCCACACGGCGGCTGAGAACCGTCTGTAACTCCAATTCCAGGAGAACTCCAGTTCCAGGGGAATCCGAGACCCTCTTCTGACCTCCGCGGCATTGCACGACACGGGTGCGCAGACCTACACGCAAACAGTACATTCATACACATAAATAAATAAAATAAAATTTAAAAAATTAAAAAAAGAAGCACATAGAACTTCAAACAGACAAGATCAGAAAAGAAACTCCTCACACCATATCATAGTTAAAATGCTAGACACCCAAAACAAAGACAAAATTCTGAAAGCCACATATAAAGGGAATCCCATAAGAATTACAACTGACTTCTCAGTGTGAACTATGAATGAAAGAAGAAGGTAGAGCAAAGCATTCCCAGTGTTAATGGACTATAAATGCCAACTGAGGTTACTATACCCAGCAAAAATGTCGATTATAGTTGAAGGTGAGAAAAAAATCTTCCATGACATAAACAAGATGATAAAATATATATCTGGAAAACCAACCCTTCAGAGAATACTTGAAGCAATTCAAAGGACAGAAGAAAGGAACAACTATCTCCAGGCACCTAGAAAGAGAAATTAATAAAAGCATAACTACAGAAGTAGAAACCTAGACCAAAACTACAAATGGATAATAAGGTGAAAGAAAGCAACATGAGTCTATCAGTTATAACCTTAAATATTAATGGACTAAACTCCCCAATCAAAAGACATAGACTGGAAAATTGGATTAGGAAACAGAACCCACCTATATGCTATCTACAAGAAACGCATCTTACCTTTAAGGATAGGCACCACCTTAAAGTGAAAGGATGGAAAAAAAATATTCCAAGAAAATGGTACCAAAAAGAAATCAGATGTTGCTATTTTAATATCAGACAAAACAGACTTCAAAGTAAAAGAAATCAGAAGAGACAAAGAAGGCCATTACATTCTTATCAAAGGAACAATTGATCATGAAGATTTCACAATTATGAATATATATGCACCAAACTCTGGTGCACCAAACTTTATAAAGACAATTCTCCAAGACCACAAGGCACAGATGAACCCCAGTACACTTATAGTAGGGCACTTCAATATCCCACTGAACCCTTTGTACAGGTCAACAGGACAAAGAATAAATAGAGAGACATCTGAACTGAATGATACATTACACCAAATGGACCTTACAGACATCTACCAAAGACTCCACCCTAATACCAGAAAATACACTTTCTAATCAGCACCCCACAGAACATTCTCCAAAATTGACCACATACTGGGACACAGAAGAAACCTCCACAAACACAAGAAGATTGAAATAATTTCATGCAATCTATCAGACCCCAATGCAATAAAGCTCATTATCAACACCAGGATAAGCCCTACTATCTACAAGAAAAAATGGAGACTAAACAACCTACTCCTGAATAATGAATGGGTCAAGGAAGAGATAAAGACAGAAATAAAAGCATTCCTGGAACTGAGCGACAATGATAATACAACACAACAAAACCTATGGGATACTTTAAAAGCAGTCTTAAGAGGTAAGTTTATAGCTCTGGGTACTTACATTAGAAAAACAGAAAGAGCACAAGTGAATGATCTAACACTGCAGCTAAAAGCACTTGAGAGGCAACAACAGATGGACCCTAAATGCAACAGACAGGAAGAAATAACAAAAATCAGAGCAGAAATCAATAAAATAGAAACAAACAATACAAAAAAAAAAATCAATGAATCCAAAAGTTGGTCCTTTGAGAGAATAAACAAGATAGACAGACCTCTAGCCCAGTTAAAGAAAGAACAACTCCAAATCAATACAATTCATGATGAAAGGGGAACTATCATAATACACAATGAAAAGATCCAGACAATCATATGGGAATACTTAAAAAACCTATACTCTACTAAGTTTGAAAACCTAGAATCACCAAAGCTTAACCAAGAAGAGACTGACAGCTTAAACAGACCCATAATATATGAAGAAATTGAAAATGTAGTAAGAAACCTCCCAAAACTAAAAAAAAGTCCAGGCCCAGATGGTTTCACTGCAGAATTCTAGAAAACATTTCAAAAAGGCTTACAACCATTTTTACTCAAATTGTTCAGAAGGACTCAAGCAGAGGGAAACCTCCCCAATTCCTTCTATGAAGCCGGTATCACTCTAATACCAAAACCAGGCAAAGATACAACTAAAAAGGAGAACTACAGACCCATCTCATTAATGAACACAGATGCAAAAATTCTAAACAAAATACTTGCAAATCGCATACAGACCCACATCAAGAAGATCATCCATCATGACCAAGTTGGATTCATACCAGAGACACAGGGATGGTTCAACATATGAAAATCAATAAATATCATCAAGCATATAAATGGACTGAAAGACAAAAACCACAGTGTGATCATCTCAATTGACATGGAAAGCATCCCTTCATGCTTAGAGGGAATTGAATTGGAGGGATCATTCCTCAATGTAATCAAAGCCATGTACAGGAAATCCACACCCAACATCATCCTAAATGGGGCAACGACAGAAGCATTCCTTTTAAAGGTAGGAACTCGGCAAGGCTGCCCTTGTCACCACTCCTCTTCAATATAGTGCTTGAGACACTTGCTAGGGCAGTAAGGCAAGAAAAGGAAATTAAAGGAGTACTAATTGGAAAAGAGGAAGTCAAGCTATCCCTTTTTGCAGATGATATGATTGTTTACTTAAGGGATGCTAAAAACGCCACCAGAAAACTCCTAGAAATGATTAAGAGCTTCAGTAAAGTGGCAGGATACAAAATTAACCTAGAAAAATCAGTAGCATTTCTTCATACCAACAACAAGCAACTGAAGAAGGAATTCAAGGAGACCTTCCCACTCACAATAGCCTCAAAAACAATAAAATACCTAGGAACAAACCTAACCCAAGATACCAAAGATCTCTACAACAAAAATTTTAAACCCCTGAAGAAGGAAATTGAAGAAGACATCAGAAGATGGAAAAACCGCCCATGTTCATGGATTGGGAAAATTAATATAGTAAAAATGTCCATTCTACCCAAACTCCTTTATAGATTGAATGCAATCCCAATTAAAATCCCCAAGAGTTTCTTCACAGGCTTGGAAAAAAAAGTCCTTAATTTCATACAGAAAAACAAAAGGCCCCGAATAGCCAAAGCAACCCTGAGCAAAAAAAGCAATACATGGGGGAATCTCTATACCAGATTTCAAACTATACTTACTACAGGGCTATAGTCATAAAAACAGCTTGGTACTGGCACAAAAACAGACTTGTTGGCCAATGGAACAAAACTGAAGATCTAAACCTGAGCACATACAATTTCAGCCACCTCGTATTTGACAAGGGGGCCAAGAAGACACAATGGAGGAAAGACAACATCTTCAGCAAGTGGTGTTGGCAAAACTGGATCACCACCTGTAGAAGAATGAAATTAAACCCCTACCTCTCACCCTGTACAAAAGTCAACTCCAAATGGATTAAAGACCCCAAATAGCCAAAGCAACCCTGAATGAAAAGAGCAATACAGGGGGATCTCTATACCAGACTTCAAACTATACTACAGGGCTATAGTCATAAAAACAGCCTGGTACTGGCACAAAAACAGACTTGTTGGCCAATGGAATAAAACTGAAGATCCAAACTTGAGCACATACGATTTCAGCAACCTCATATTTGACAAGGGGGCCAAGAAGACACAGTGGAGCAAAGACAGCATCTTCAGCAAGTGGTGTTGGCAAAACTGGATCACCACTTGTAGAAGAATGAAATTAAACCCCTACCTCTCACCCTGTACAAAAGTCAACTCCAGATGGATTAAAGACCTCAATGGGAAATCCCAAACTCTGAAGGCCATAGAAGAAAAAGTTGGCAGCAGCATGCAAGACATAGGTGTAGGAAAAGACTTCTTAAATCAGACAGCAGCTGCGCAAGAATTAAGGTTGACGATTGACAAACGGGACCTCATTAAACTCAAAAGCTTCTGTATATCAAAAGAAACAATCAAGGAAGTGAAGAGAAAACCCACAGAATGGGAGGAAACCTTCACTGAAGATACATCTGACAAAGCATTTACTTCCAGAATATATAAACTACTAAAAAAACAAAGAAGAAAGAAAACAAATAACCCACTGAAAAGATGGAGCAAAAGATGAACAGAAACTTCACAAGTGAGGAATTAGAGATGGCTGAGAAACATCTTAAAAAGTGTTCAGCTCTCTCTCTGCTTCCTGTGCTCATTGCAAGATGTGAATCTTGGCTTGCTGCTCCAGTGACGGCATGGAATAGCCGAGAAGATAGGCCTGAAGGACAAAAGAAAGCCTGTGCTAGAGTTTCGCGAACTCACCCCCGCCCATCGAGCAAGGAAGGCTAGTTTCACTTCTTTACCTCCGCGTACTAACATGATAATTAGGGA
>VZQC01008976.1:899084-915224 GCA_009823505.1 Rhizomys pruinosus | reverse complement strand
AAAAAAAAAAAAAAAAAAAAAAAAAAAAAAAGAATAAATGCATCCAGGTAAAATGAAAGGAAAGTGTGAAAATCACCAAGTCATGAAATGTGGGGCTGGGAACATGAATCAGTGAGAAAAGTTCTATACAAAACAAGGATCCCAGCTCAGGTCTCCAACACCCATAGAGAAGACCAGTGGTGACACTGCATGTCTTTAACCCAGCATATGGTGGGGGTGGGGGTGGGGGTGGGATGGGGAGTATACACCCAGCTGATCCTGGAGGCTTGCTGGAGTCTAGCCAAATTGGCAATATCCAGGATCCAGGAGAGACCCTGTCTCAAAAATCCAGGATCCAGGAGAGACCCTGTTTCAAAAAATACGTGTACAGTGAAAGAACATGTGTACTCTTCACCACAACATGTGCACCATATGTAAATATATACCCCATACAAAAAAGATATAGAGCCAGGTGTGGTGGTTTACACCTTTAATCCTTGCCTCAAAAACACAAAAAAAGGGAGAATATATATTTGGAAACAATGCCATACAAAATGTCCATTTCAAAAAACTATTGCAAATACCAACAAATATGGCTTAAGAGTTTTAGTGGAAAAATCACGCATATCTCTTTTTTTCAATTTTTTAATTTATTTCTGTATGTGTATGAATGTACTGTCTGCATGCAAATCTGTGCACCCGTGTCATGCAATGCCGCGGAGGTCAGAAGACTGTGTCGGATTCCCCTGGAACTGGAGTTCTCCTGGAATTGGAGTTTCAGACGGTTCTCGGCCGCCATGTGGGTGCTGGGGATCGAACCCGGGTCCTCTGTAAGAGTGGTCGGCGCTCCCAACCGTTAGGCCATCTCTCCAGCCCCACGCATATCTCTACCTGCTTCAAGTTCCAGAGGAAAAACCTACCTCTGTGTTTAAGGTTACATGGCTAACTGACTAAACTTCTATAATTGTGGACAACTGGAACGCTACAGATCCCAGCCAAATTACCCTTTAGCTTCCTAATAAGCCATTCATTGACTTTACACTGTCGGTTGTGACAACCAGGAAAAGGTATTTTGGAATCTATTGACAAACTTCTACCTCGCTCCAACCCAGAGGATAAGAATGTAAAGCGGAGCGTGGTGGTGCACACCTTTAATCCTAGCACTTGGGAGGCAGAGGCAGGAGGATCTTTGTGAGTTCAAGGCCAGCCTGGTCTACAGAGTGAGTTCCAGGACAACTGGGACTACAGGGAGACCCTGTCTCGAAATCGAAAAAGACAAAAAAAAAAAAATTTTGAAGTATTCTTTAAAATTTTTTTTCTGAGAATTATTTTGCTGCTTTATTTTTATGTGTATGACTGCCATGCCTGCATGTATTTTGGTCCACAATCCTTGTGGAGGACAGAAGAGGGCATTGGATCCCCTGAAACTGGAGTTAAGAACAGTTGTTAGCCATCATGTGGGTGTTGGGATTTGAAACCAGGTCTTCTGCAAGAACAGCCAGTGTTCTTAACTGCTGAGCCTCTTAACTCAGCACCTTATCTGAGTGTATAGTACCACATAGATGCAGAGCAAACTGTACAGCTGGAAATGTAGCTCAGTTGGTAAAGTGCTAGCATGCACTCTGGGTTCAGTCCTCAGCACATTCAGAACAAGGCATGGAGACACATCTGTAAACACAGTTTACAGAAGTGGGAGGATAAGAAGTTCAAAGTCTGCCTGGGCTACATAGTTGAATTTGAGGCCAGCCTGGGTGATATGAGAGACTCTGCCTCAAACTAAAGCAAAACAAACAAAAAACAGTAAATAATAAAAATGAGCCATCTTTCCAGCCCCATCACCCCCAATTTTTTGTCCAGATAACCAGAAGATAGGCTTTGCCTCATTTTCTTTTCTATCCTTCATAGCTCATGGCACACAAGTTTGCATGTGTGAGTGAGTGTGGTGTGTGTGTGTGTGATGTGAATAAGTCATTTGTTCACTATAAGTTTCTTTCTCTTTCTTTCCTTCTCTTTTTCTCTCTTTCTTCCTCTTTTCTTTCTTCCTCTTCCTTTCTTTTCCCCCTCCCCTCCCCTCCCCTTCCCTTCCCTCCCCTCCCCTCCCCTCTCCTTTTCTTTTCTTTTCTTTCTGGGTTTGAAATAAGGTCTTCCTATAGCCCTGGCTGGCCTGGAATTCAAGGTGTAGACCAAGCTGGCTTTAATCAGATCTGCCTGCTCTGCCTCCCAAGTGCTGGGATTAGAGGCTTGTGCCACCATACCTAGCATATGGTATTGGGTTTTTTTTTTTTTAATTTTATTTATTTCTGTATGTGTATCAATGTACTGTCTGCATGCAGGTCTGTGCACCTGTGTCGTGCAATGCCGCGGAGGTCAGAAGAGGGTCTCGGATTCCCCTGGAACTGGAGTTCTCCTGGAATTGGAGTTTCAGACGGTTCTCGGCCGCCATGTGGGTGCTGGGGATTGAACCCGGGTCCTCTGTAAGAGCGGTCGACGCTCTTAACCGCTAGGCCATCTCTCCAGCCCCACTATGGTATTGTTTTTAAAGAATACTCAGATTATAAAATGGATACTTTTAGGAGATTACAAATTCTAAATATCTCATTTCTAGCCACACTACTCTGAATGCACCAGAGTAACTTATTTAATTTTTTTTAAATTTTATTTATTTTTGTATGTGTATGAATGTACTGTCTGCATGTAGGTCTGTGCACCCATGTCGTGCAATGTTGCGGAGGTCAGAAGAGGGTCTCAGATTCCCTTGAAGCTGGAGTTCTCCTGGAATTGGAGTTACAGACGGTTCTTAGCCGCCATGTGGGTGCTGGGGATCAAACCCGGGTCCTCTGCAAGAGCAGTCGGTGCTCTTAACCAGTAGGCTATCTCTCCAGCCCCGAGAGTAACTTATTTATATGCTGAGTGTGGGCATAGAGAAAAACGGCTACATATAAAAGTTACATTTTTATATGTGTGCAGGTGCCTGTGGAGACAAGAGGTCCACAGTCGATACCTGCTTTGACTGCTTGACACCTTTTCTTTTTTTTTTTTTTTTTGACACCTTATTTTTGAAACAGAATCTGTAGAGAATCAGGTCCCAAGGTCCATGTGCTTCTGCCTTGCCAGCACTGGGATTATAGGAAAGAGCATACAAGCCCAGTTTTTTTGTTGTTGTTTTTTTTTTGGAGGCAGAGTCTCCCTGTAGACTGAGCTAGCCTGGAACTCACTATGTAGACCAGTCTTACAGAGATCTTCCTGCCTCTGCTTCCTGAGTTCTAGGATAAAAAGTGGTGCTACTGGGGGCTGGAGAGATGGCTCAGCAGTTAAGAGCTCTGACTGCTCTTGCAGAGGACCCAGGTTCGATTCCCAGCACCCATATGGCGGCTAAGAACCATCTTTAACTCTACCATGCCCAGCAGGGTTTTCTTTATTGACACAAGGTCTCACACATTAGCTCAGTCTGCTCTTCACCTTGTAGCAGTCTCTGTGCTTCTACCTTGTTAGTGCTAGAATTACAGGCACAAGCTACAGATAAAGTCAGTTCTTCACTTCTGTTCTTTTAGAGTCAGAATCTCACTATATAGCTACTATGTGGCTTTTAACTCTTGATCCATCTGCCTCCACCTCACAATTTGTGGGATGCTAGGTAAGTACCACCATAGCTACACCTGGCTTTTTACATTGGTTGGGGCAACTCAGCTCCTCATGCTGCATGGCCAGCACTTTACCAACTGAGCCATCGCCCTAGCCCCATAAAGTTACTTTGAAAATTTATTTCCTATTTTGGAGCTGGAGAGATGGTGCAGCCAATTAAGAGCAGGGGCTGCTTTTGTAGAGCACGGGGTTCAATTCCTAGCAACCATATGGCAGCTATCAATTGTCTGTAACTCTAATTCCAGGGGAATTTGATGCCCTCTTCTGACCTCTGTGGGCACTGTACAACACAGGTGTACTTAAATAAATGCAGGCAATACACTTATACACATAAAATAAAATAATAATAAATTCATTTCCTATTTTCAATATTGCATAAGAGATCTAGCTTATTCTCAACTCACATAATTTCCTTTGGTATAGGTATCAAAACATTAAATACAAACTGGGAAAAAATAATATACAAGTGACATAGGAACAAAACTGGGCTATGTGATGATGACACAGATGCTACCGCTTTGAGATCAGCCAAGTGGCACCTGAGTTCTTTTTAATGCTCACAAAACAATGACAGAAACCAGAAACAAAATGAAGAACAATGTAAGTATAAATTCAAATCATCAAAAAGAGAAAATGTTGTAAAAAACGGTACAAAATGAACTTTCCAATACTTTCTATGACTTCCTGGTGGGAAAATTCAAGCTTTGGAAAAATTATAACCTAATAATTCAGAGAAGAAGGATCATGATTCAATTTCAGTTTCTGGGTGAAGAAAGAGCAGCACACAGGAAGGTCATTAAGATAATGCTCAGTAAACAGCAGGAATCAAATAAGAACATTTCCAGGGTTTGCAAAGTCTCCACCATGTATTAGGAACATAGCAACTTTCAGCTAGTGTTTAGCTATCAGTAACAAATCAAATAATTTAATTATCTACAAAATAACAACTGGCTCCAGACATTCATTTTTAGTCTGTGCAAAATCAGATGTCAAAAAGTTGCCACTAAAAAACGAAAAAGAGGCTGGAGAGATGGCTCAGTGGTTAAGAGAAGACCCAGATTGAATTCCAGCACCCACATGGTGGCTAACAATCATGCGTAACTCCAGTTCCAGGAGGTTTGAGACCCTCTTCTGTCCTTGGACACTGCATGACCTGGGTGCACATACATACATGCAGGCATAACACTTAATACACATAAAATAAAACTAAAATTAAAAAAAAAAAAAAAAGGAGATGGGAGTGGTGATGCAAGCTTTTAATACCAACACTTAGGAGGGGGAAGGGGACGTAGAATCGGGGTAGATCTCTGTGGGTTCAAGGCCAGCCTAGTCTATATAGCAAGTTGCAGGCCAGCTACTGCTACATAGTGAGACCCGGTCTCATAAAACCAAAAATAGGTCTGGAGAGATGGCTCAGTTTGCTAAGAGTTGCTCTTGCAGAAGACCTGGGTTTGGCTCGCAGCAACCGCAATGTGGCTAACAACTGTCCAAAACTCCCTTTGCTGGTCTCCATGGACATTGCATACATGAGTGCATTTACATACATACAGACAAAACACTCAACACACAAAAAATAAAAACAAATAAGAAATAAAGAAAGGTGTTGCATGTCTTTAATTCTAGCACTTGGGAGGCAGAGGCAAGCAGAACTCTGAGAGAATAAGGCTAGCTTGGGCTACATGGTGAATTCCAAGCCAGCTAGAGCTATAGAGAGCCCTAAAAAGAGGAGGTATGGAAAATTTAAAAGTGTCACCTCATATAATTTTTATAAGTGTGGTGGTTTGAATGAGTGTCCCCCATAGGCTGTAAGTATTCAGACATTTGTCTCCAGTTGGTGGCGCTGTTTTTGGAGGTCTTAGAAGGTGTGGCCGTGCTGGGGGAGGTATGTCACTGGGGGCAGGCTCAGTGAGTTTAACAAGCCTCGTGGTCTCTAGTCTCTCTGCTTCCTGTGCTCTTTGCGAGATGTGACCCTTGGCTTGTTGCTCCAGATCCAGCCGCCACGCCTCCCGCCACAATGGACTCTAATTCCCTGGAACCATCAATCGTAAGCTCAAATAAACTCTTCCTTTTATAAGTTCCTTTGGTCACTGTTTTATCACAGCAACAGAAAAGTGACTAATACAATAAGCATAAAATTAAAACTCTTAATAGGGTGGTATACAAATATACACTAAACCCAAACTCCTCTGGACAAGAGGTAATGCTGTCTGTGCCAGCACAAGGCAGGGGAAAGAGGTTCTCCTGGTATGGGCAACTTCCCTCCTCTTCTGTAGATCTATAGAGTGGGAAGTGGGAGCACCTGTGGGATCTTATACAGTGCAGCCCAACACAGATCCAGTGGTGATGCTGTGTCCTCCACTGAGGCTGATAAGCCATGTGTAATGACAACATGCAGGTTATAACACCACATCTCTACACGTGTCATCTGTCTGTTCTGCTTTCACAGTCTATAGTAAATAAGAGCAAAATGAATAAACAAGGATTCAGCATGCCCCTACAGGTAGGCTCTTCTCAGGCTGAGTGTGACATCAGCAATCCATGCCTGACCTGCACTTTGTAAAGAGAAGACCATTAGCTGAATGTCAGTGAAAATCTGGTATACCAGGATACCTCAAAGAAAACAGATCCTATCAGGGTGGCTCTATTTTTCTTTCTTTCTTTTTTTTTTTTAAATTTTTATTTATTTTTGTATGCGTATGAGTGTACTGTCTGCATGAGAAGACATAAATAAAAGTCCAGTTCAAATTGATGCAGAACAGCTTCTTTCAGTAAAAAGGACTCAGAGTGCATTATATACCTGCTTTAATATTCTTGTGGAAAGGATAGTTTTTGCCTCTTCTACTCCTCCTTTACAGGAATCAGCAAATAAGACCTACTGACTTGCATTAGACAAAACGTCTATGACAGTTTTCTAACTGATTTGGTTGTAGGAAACTCGCACTTACAGGTCCACCTCTCCCACCAGGTGTCTGCCTTCCAAAGTCAGCAAACGCTGGTGTAAAGTCAGGTCCTCGAGGCAAAATCCGAGGATCCAGGGTCCGCATTAGCAATTTGGGCTGGTTGATCTGGATTAAGAAGGAAAGAGAGCTTGAAATACAAATGTTCCTGAGCCAGAAAATGAACAGGGACTGATGAATGTTGTTAGGTGAAATGGTAAACACCAGCTTCTGCACCAACATGTCCAGCTTGGTGCCCAGCAGCTTCCTTTGGACCACCCTCAGAGCCACTAGAATAGTGATTTTTGGTAGCCTGGGACTGACAAGGGCTATGGGACTAGTACTGCACAAACCATTGTACCATCCCTACACCCATTACTTTACTTAATAAACAGTGACTGTACTAATTTTCATTGTGCGTTATGAACACCATATGCCTAGGCTGAATAGATAGCTCTGTAGTTAAGAACACTTAACTGCTCTTGCAGAGAATCTAGGTTCAATTCCCGGCACTCATATAGCATCTCACAACCATCCTTAATGCTAGTTCCAGGGAATACAATGCATTCCTCGAGCCTGATCCAGCACTAAGTGTGCATGCAGCATACATACTACATAAAGTCGAAACAAATTAAAAAATGGGGAAGGGATATACCTATCTTTATGCAAGGACTGGGACTGTAATTACTAGAAGTACGCTAAGGACAATTTTGAGAGATACACTATAGAAATTATGTTGTCTGTGACTTGAGTTTCATCTGCTAAACAGATACCTTCCTAGGGTTCTGATCTGGCCCTATTGCTACTATATAATTCCACAAAGTTTAAAACAGAAGGGAGGGGCTGGAGAGATGGCTCAGTGGTTAAGAGCACTGACTGCTCTTGTAGAAGACCCAGGTTCGATTCCCAGCACCCACATGGCGACTAAGAACTATCTTTAAGCCTGATGTGGTGGCGCATGCCTTTGATCCCAACACTTGGGAGACAGAGGCACGCAGATCTCTGTGAGTTCAAGGCCAGCCTGGTCTACAGGGCTAGCTCTAGGCCAGCTGGGGCTACATGGAGACCCTGTCTCAAAAATACAAATATATATATACATACATACATAAATACACATATATGTATGTATATATTATATATATGTATGTATGTATGTGTGTGTGTGTATATATATATATAAAATAAAACAGAAGGGAAAGAGGTCTATTTCGATTTATCCATATTTCCTCCAACAAGCATACTTTTTCATCATATTTCTAGGAATAAGCCCAATAAACAGACAAATTAATACATTAAAAATCAAATCAGGGGCTCCAGTTCCAGGGGAATCCGACACCCTCTTCTGACCTCCGCGGCATTGCACGACACGGGTGTACAAACTGGCATGCAGACAGTACATTCACACACATACAGAAATAAATAAAATTATTAAAAAAAAAAAAATCAAATCAGCCAGGCAAGGTGGCGTATGCCTTTAATCCTAGCACTTGGGAGGCAGAGGCAGGCGGATCTTTGTGAGTTCAAGGCCAGCCTGGTCTACAGAGTGAGTTCCAGGACAGCTGGGTCTTTTTGAGACAGAGGGGTCTCCCTGTAGCCCCAGCTGTCCTGGAACTCACTCTGTAGACCAGGCTGGCTCTTGAACTCACAAAGATCCGCCTGCCTCTGCCTCCAAGTGCTAGGATTAAAGGCAAGAACCACCTTGCCTCTGATGTGATTTTTTTTTTTTAATAATTTTATTTTATTTCTGTATGTGTGTGAATGTAGCTGTCTGCATGCCAGTTTGTTACACCCGTGTCGTGCAATGCCCGCGAGGTCGAGAAGAGGGTGTCGGATTCCCCTGACTGGAGCCCCTGATTTGATTTTTAATGTATTAATTTGTCTGTTTATTGGCTTATTCCTAGAAATATGATGAAAAAGTATGCTTGTTGGAGGAAATATGGATAAATCGAAATAGACCTCTTTCCCTTCTGTTTTATTTTATATTATATATACACACACACACATACATACATACATATATATAATATATACATACATATATGTGTATTTATGTCTTAGTATGATATATATTTGTATTTTTTGAGACAGTCTCCATGTAGCCCCAGCTGGCCTATAGCTAGCCCTGTAGACCAGCTGGCCCTTGAATCAAGAGATCTGCGTGCCTCTGTTCCCAAGTGTTGGGATCAAAGGCCATGCGCCACCACATCAGGCTTAAAGATAGTTCTTTAGTCGCCATGTGGGTGCTGGGAATCCGAACCTGGTCTTCTACAAGAGCAGTCAGTGCTCTTAACCACTGAGCCATCTCTCCAGCCCCTCCCTTCGTTTTAAATTTGTGGAATTATATAGTAGCAATAGGGCCAGATCAGAACCCTAGGAAGGTATCTGTTTAGCAGATGAAACTCAAGTCACAGACAAATAATATCTATAGTGTATCTCTCAAAATTGTCCTTAGCGTACTTCTAGATTACAGTCCCAGTCCTTGCATAAAGATAGGTATATACCTTCCCCATTTTTTAATTTGTTTCGACTTTATGTAGTATGTATGCTGCATGCACACTTATGGCTGGATCAGGCTCGAGGAATGCATTGTATTCCCTGGAACTAGCATTAAGGATGGTTGTGAGATGCTATATGAGTGCCGGGAATTGAAACGAATTCTCTGCAAGACAGTTAAGTGTTCTTAACTACAGAGCTATCTATTCAGCCTAGGCATATGGTGTTCATAACGCACAATGAAAATTAGTACAGTCACTGTTTATTAAGTAAAGTAATGGGTGTAGGGATGGTACAATGGTTTGTGCAGTACTAGTCCCATAGCCCTTGTCAGTCCCAGGCTACCAAAAATCACTATTCCTAGTGGCTCGAGGGTGGTCCAAAGGAAGCTGCTGGGCACCAAGCTGGACATGTTGTGCAGAAGCTGGTGTTTACCATTTCACCCTAACAACATTCATCAGTCCCTGTTCATTTTCTGGCTCAGAACACATTTGTATTTCAAGCTCTCTTCCTTCTTAATCCAGATCAACCAGCCCAAATTGCTAATGCGGACCCTGGATCCTCGGATTTTGCCTCGAGGACCTGACTTTACACCAGCGTTTGCTGACTTTGGAAGGCAGACACCTGGTGGGAGAGGTGGACCTGTAAGTGCGAGTTTCCTACAACCAAATCAGTTAGAAAACTGTCATAGACGTTTTGTCTAATGCAAGTCAGTAGGTCTTATTTGCTGATTCCTGTAAAGGAGGAGTAGAAGAGGCAAAAACTATCCTTTCCACAAGAATATTAAAGCAGGTATATAATGCACTCTGAGTCCTTTTTACTGAAAGAAGCTGTTCTGCATCAATTTGAACTGGACTTTTATTTATGTCTTCTCATGCAGACAGTACACTCATAGCATACAAAAATAAATAAAATTTAAAAAAAAAAAAAGAAAGAAAAAAAATAGAGCCACCCTGATAGGATCTGTTTTCTTTGAGGTATCCTGGTATACCAGATTTTCACTGACATTCAGCTAATGGTCTTCTCTTTACAAAGTGCAGGTCAGGCATGGATTGCTGATGTCACACTCAGCCTGAGAAGAGCCTACCTGTAGGGGCATGCTGAATCCTTGTTTATTCATTTTGCTCTTATTTACTATAGACTGTGAAAGCAGAACAGACAGATGACACGTGTAGAGATGTGGTGTTATAACCTGCATGTTGTCATTACACATGGCTTATCAGCCTCAGTGGAGGACACAGCATCACCACTGGATCTGTGTTGGGCTGCACTGTATAAGATCCCACAGGTGCTCCCACTCCCACTCTAATAGATCTACAGAAGAGGAGGGAAGTTGCCCATACCAGGAGAACCTCTTTCCCCTCCCGCCTTGTGCTGGCACAACAGCATTAACCTCTTGTCCAGAGGAGTTTGGGTTTATGTATATTTGTATACCACCCTATTAAGAGTTATTAATTTTTATGCTTATTATTGTATTAGTCACTTTTCTTGTTCTGTGATAAAACAGTGACCAAAGGAACTTATAAAAGGAAGAGTTTATTGAGCTTACGATTGATGGTTCCAGGGAATTAGAGTCCATTGTGGGGGAGTGGCGGCTGGTCTGAGCAACAAGCGAGTCACATTCTCGCAAAGCTGACAGGAGCAGAGAGACTGAGACACAAGGCTTGTTAAACTCACTTGGCCTGCCCCCAGTGACATATCCTCCAAGCACGGCCCACAAACCTTCTAAGACCTCCAACAAAACAGCGCCACAACTGGAGACAAATGTCTGAATACTATACAGCCTATGGGGGAACACCTATTCAAACCACACCACACTATAAAAATTTATGAGGTGACACTTTTAAATTTTCCATACCTCCTCTTTTTAGGGCTCTCATAAGCTCTAAGCTGGCTTGGAATTCACCATGTAGCCCAAGCTAGCCTTATTACTCTCTCCAGAGTGGCTTGCCTCTGCCTCCCAAGTGCTAGAATTAAAGACATGCAACACCTTTCTTTATTTCTTTATTTGTTTTTATTTTTTGGTGTTGAGTGTTTTGTCTGTATGTTATGTAAATGCACTCATGTATGCATGTCCGGACGGAGACCAGCAAAGGGGTTTTTGGACAGTGTAGTTAGCCACATTGGCGGTTGCTGCGAAGCGGGGAACCAAAACCAGTCTTCTGCAAGAACAACTNAGTTGTTCTTGCAGAAGACTCTGGTTTGGTTCCTCCGCTTCGCAGCAGACCGCCCATGTGGCTTACTACAACTGTCCAAAAACCCTCTTTGCCTGTCTCGCCATGGACCCAGTGCATACATGGTGCATTTAATCATACATACAGACCAAAAACACTCAACACCAAAAAAACTTTAAAAACAAAATAAGAAATAAAGAAAGGGTGCATTTGTCGTTTAATTCTAGCATCTTGGGAGGCCAGAGGCAAGCCGACTCTGAGAGGAGAGGTACATGAAGGCTAAGCTTGTGGCTTGTAACATCTACATGGTGAATTCCAAAGCCAGTTCTAGAGCTTATAGAGAGCCCTTCTACTAAAAAAAGAGGAGGTATGGAAAATTTAACAAGTGTCACCTCATATAATTTTTATACAGTGTGGTGTGTTTGCTTTGGAATTAGGTGTTCGCCCATTAGGCTGTAAGCAGTTTCAGACATTTGTGCTCCAGTTGGTGGCGCTGTTTTTTTTGAGGTGGTCTTGAGAGGTTTAGAGTGGGCCCGTGCTGGAGGATATTATGTCACTGGGGGCAGGCCTACATGAGTTTAAGCAAGGCCTTACGTGGTCTCTAGTCTTCCTGCTCCAATGTGCCATGCTTTGCAGAGAATGTGACTCGCTTGTCTGTTGCTACCAGTCCCCGCCAACTGTCCTCACCCCAATTGGACTCTAATTCCTTGGAACCATCAATCGTAAGCTCACTAAACTCTTCCTTTTATAAGTTCCTTTTGGTCACTGTTTTCATCACAGAACAGAGAAAAGTGACTAATACAATAATCAAAACATTAAAAAAATAAATTAAACTCTTTAATAGGGTGGTTATACAAATATCACTACTAAACCCAAAAACTCCTCTGGACAAGAGTGTGGTTAATGCTGTATGTGCCAGCACAAGGACGGGGGAGGGGAAAAGAGGTTCTCTGGCTCATGGGCAAACTTCCTCCTCTTCTGTAGTATCTATCAGAGTGGGGAGGTGGGAGCACCTGTGGGATCTTATACAGTGCAGCCCAACACAGATCCAGTGGTGATGCTGTGTCCTCCACTGAGGCTGATAAGCCATGTGTAATGACAACATGCAGGTTATAACACCACATCTCTACACGTGTCATCTGTCTGTTCTGCTTTCACAGTCTATAGTAAATAAGAGCAAAATGAATAAACAAGGATTCAGCATGCCCCTACAGGTAGGCTCTTCTCAGGCTGAGTGTGACATCAGCAATCCATGCCTGACCTGCACTTTGTAAAGAGAAGACCATTAGCTGAATGTCAGTGAAAATCTGGTATACCAGGATACCTCAAAGAAAACAGATCCTATCAGGGTGGACTCTATTTTTTTTCTTTCTTCTTTTTTTTTTTAAATTTTATTTATTTTTGATGCGTATGAGTTGTACTGTCTGCATGAGAAGACATAAATAAAAGTCCAGTTCAAATTGATGCAGAACAGCTTCTTTCAGTAAAAAGGACTCAGAGTGCATTATATACCTGCTTTAATATTCTTGTGGAAAGGATAGTTTTTGCCTCTTCTACTCCTCCTTTACAGGAATCAGCAAATAAGACCTACTGACTTGCATTAGACAAAACGTCTATGACAGTTTTCTAACTGATTTGGTTGTAGGAAACTCGCACTTACAGGTCCACCTCTCCCACCAGGTGTCTGCCTTCCAAAGTCAGCAAACGCTGGTGTAAAGTCAGGTCCTCGAGGCAAAATCCGAGGATCCAGGGTCCGCATTAGCAATTTGGGCTGGTTGATCTGGATTAAGAAGGAAAGAGAGCTTGAAACTACAAATTGTTCCTGGAGCCAGAAAATGAACAGGGACTGATGAATGTTGTTAGGGTGAAATGGTAAACACCAGCTTCTGCCACCAACATGTCCAGCTTGGTGCCCAGCAGCTTCCTTTGGACCACCCTCCAGAGCCACTAGAATAGTGATTTTTGGTTTAGCCTGGGACTGACAAGGGCTATGGGACTAGTACTGCACAAACCATTGTACCATCCCTACACCCATTACTTTACTTAATAAACAGTGACTGTACTAATTTTCATTGTGCGTTATGAACACCATATGCCTAGGCTGAATAGATAGCTCTGTAGTTAAGAACACTTAACTGCTCTTCCAGAGAATTCCTAGGTTCAATTCCCGGCACTCATATAGCATCTCACAACCATCCTTAATGCTAGTTCCAGGGAATACAATGCATTCCTCGAGCCTGATCCAGCCACTAAGTGTGCATGCAGCATATACATACTACATAAAGTCGAAACAAATTAAAAAATGGGGAAGGTATATACCTATCTTTATGCAAGGACTGGGACTGTAATCCTAGAAGTACGGCTAAGGACAAATTTTGAGAGATACACTATAGAAATTATGTTGTCTGTGACTTGAGTTTCATCTGCTAAACAGATACCTTCCTAGGGTTCTGATCTGGCCCTATTGCTACTATATAATTCCACAAAGTTTAAAACAGAAGGGAGGGGCTGGAGAGATGGACTCAGTGGTTAAGAGCTACGTGACTCTCTTGTAGAAGACCAGGTTCGATTCCCAGCACCCACATGGCGATAAAAGAACTATTTAAGCCTTATGTGGTGGCGCATGCCTTTGATCCCAACACTTGGGAACAGAGGCACGCAGATCTCTGTGAGTTCAAGGCCAGCTGGTCTACAGGGCTAGCTCTAGGCCAGCTGGGGCTACATGGAGACCTGTCTCAAAAACAAATACACATACTATATCATACTAAGATACATAAATCCATATATTATGTATATATTATATATAATGTATGTATGTATGGTGTGTGTGTAGTATATAATATAAAATAAAACAGAAGGGAAAGAGGTCTATTTCGATTTATCCATATTTCCTCCAACAAGCATACTTTTTCATCATATTTCTAGGAATAAGCCAATAAACAGACAAATTAATACATTAAAAAAATCAAATCAGGGGCTCCAGTTCCAGGGGATCCGACACCCTCTTCTGACCTCCGCGGCATTGCACGACACGGGTGTACAAACTGGCATGCAGACAGTACATTCACACACATACAGAAATAAAATAAAATTATTAAAAAAAAACAAAAAATCACATCAGAGGCAAGGTGGCGTATGCCTTTAATCCTAGCCCTTGGAGGGCAAGAGGCAGGCGGATCTTTGTGAGTTCAAGGCCAGCCTGGTCTACAGAGTGAGTTCCAGGACAGCTGGGGCTACAAGGGAGACCCTTCTGTCCAAAAAGACAAAAAAAAAAAAAAAAAAATCAAATCAATCCCAGCACTGGGAGGCAGAGGCAGGTGGATCTCTGTGAGTTCAAGGGCAACCTAGTCTAACATATCTCCAGGCCAGCTGAGACTAAAGGGAGACCCTGTCTCAAAAGGAAAAAAATAAAAAATAAATCAGGGCATGGTGACACATGCCTTTAACTCCAGCACTCAGGAGGCAGAGGCAGGTGGATCAATGTGAGTTCAAGGCCAGCCTGGTCTACATAATGAGTTCCAGACCAGCTGAAGCTACAAGGAGACCCTGTCTCAAAAAGACCATCTCACATAATTCCAGTTCCAGAGGAATCAGATGCCCTCTTCTGACTTCTGTGGGAATGGCACAACATGGGTAGACTTACATATATGCACACAATACACTCACACACATGAAATAATAAAGAAAAAAAAATTCAACATTCAAAAAAGGGCATATATATAAAAAATTCAATAATATGAGTCTGGAGAGAGCTCAGTGGTTAAGAGTACTTGCTGCTCTTACCAAGGACCAGGGTTTGGTTCTAGCATTCACATAGAGGCTAACACCTGCGCTTAACTCCAGTTCCAAAGGATCTGTCAAATTTTTCTGGCATCTGTGAACACGGCACAAACATATATGCAGGCAAAATACTCATACACATAAAATAAAACCTTTAAAGAAATGTTTTGGCATTAAATTTTTATTCAGATGAAATGATATTAAAACTCTGTCCAATCCAGAACACCTTGCTGTCTTCCAGCACGCAATTTACCTTGTCAAGAACAACATCACTGATGGGAGGCAAGCCCTCTGGTTTCTGGATACAAGCTGGCATAAACTGGAAGTCCAAGAGAAACTCCCTGTCATACTGCTTCTTGCCTTCAGTATCAGCAGGCTTCCAGTGGACTAAAAGGAGGAATAAGCAGACAAGAGCTCAGATGAATCAGTTTCCAACATTTAAAATATATCCTCAAGAAAACACACGAAGACCAAACAAAACAACAGCTAAAATAATAAAGATTTTAAGCTACCATTCATTCTCTGATCTCTCCTAGAAACCTTTAAATACAAAACAACTTACAGATAATGAAAAGTCTAACTGGCTAGATAGAGAATTTTCATTCTTGCTTCAGCTCATTTGGAAGAAGGTAAATTAGGAGTGCATCGCCATCCCTGGCTTAGCTAATATCTTTTTTTTTTTTTTCTTTTTGAGACAGGGTCTCCCTTTAATCCCAGCTCATCTAGAACTCGCTATGTAGACCAGGCTGGCCTGTAACTCACAGAGATCTGTCTGCCTCTACTTCTGAGTGCTGGGATCAAAGGTGTGCGCCACCACACCCAGCCAAAGATGGTTCTTAGCTGCCATGTGGGTGCTGAGAATTGAACCCAGGTCCACTGCAAGACCAGTCAGTACTCTTAAACCGCTGAGCCATCTCTCCAGCCCAGCTAATATCTTTAATATGAACTTTATTTTATTTTTTTTTGGTCTTTTTGAGACAGGGTCTTCCTGTAGCCCCAGCTGTCCTGGAACTCACTCTGTAGACTAGGCTGGCCTTGAACTCACAAAGATCCGCCTGCCTCTACCTCCAGAGTGCTAGGATTAAAGGCGTGCGCCACTACCAAAAAAATGGGGATAACTTTTTGTTTTTTTTTTT
>VZQC01008976.1:864608-897108 GCA_009823505.1 Rhizomys pruinosus | reverse complement strand
ATAACAATAGTGAGTCGATGTGAGTTCAACTAGTACCAAGTTTTGCCTAGACACTCTCCACAGGAAATATGGTGTCTTAGGACTTAGTAAAGTTAAATATGTGCTTTTAAACAACATTGGTTTATATGCTCTGATAAAAACGGTAATAGATCTGAGTTAAATGGAGATATTAATCGCTGTTGTCCACTCTGCTTTACTTAAAATGTGTAGAGCAATAACCTTGGGATTGGAACACACAAATGTTCTCCATAATTTCTCTGTTTTACAGAATCACCTTGTAGCATTCCCTTTAAGATGATTTAACGTAAAAATTAAGTTTGCTTCCCAAGTTAGTCATATATAATGTCACCAAAACAACATGGGTGAATTGATGAAATCTGCACCTTGAATCCAGCCTATAGATATATGTAATACAAAATTAAAGGGAAAAAAAAAAAAAAAAAAAAAAACGGGGGGGATACAGATATATAAACGTTTTGTCAAAAAAACGCTTGCAATTCAATCCATAAAAGACGTATGAGAAAGTTTTTGTGGTTCCAACAAGACAGAATTGCACAGCACTTATGTCTCAGAAAAAAAAGATACAGCTTTGACGATTGAGTAGGATGTACCAAAAAGTGCCAACAGAAAGGTTGACCTGTTTGAACACTGAAAGGAAGAAAGCCTCAGATTGTCTATAAACATCAAACCTTTTTGTGGATCCTACTTGTAACATCTATTTATTATGAGTCCTAATGAATCTTACCTTCTAGGTGCCGCAATGGTTTTGATATGAGAGACTTTCTTACCTCCCCTTCATAGAACAGGGAGAAATATTATGATGATGATGATGGTCGCTCTCCAACTGTAAATTGTAGACAACTGTATTATAGACTAATCTCTTATAAAACTGATAAGACTGCTTCTTTAATTTAACTAATAGACATAAGAACTGGGAAAAAGATAATTCTCTATTCAAAGAAATATAATACTAAAGTCCTTTAAGCTACTGCACTTAAGCAAAATTATACAGAGCTGCTGACATGCAGCAAGGAATATTACCAAGGAAATGTTGGCCAGTGGATCCAATCCCCCACAAAAAGGTAAAGGTTCCTTGCCTTAACTGGGATACCTGCAAGAAAGAGGCGATAAGGCCTCTGTGCTGTCAAGGACCTGACATTAACATGGGAAAGATGTATGAACCACACATGCAGAGTTACAGATGCCTCTGCGAATTTACCAGAGATGTTACAAGAAGGCCACTCAACCAATTAAGCAAATACAGGTCTCCCTGAGTCAAGCAAGACTCCACCGTCAGCACAGCTACACCTCGCCTGCCCTGGAAATACTGTGCAGCAGACAGCATATGCCTGTATATCTCAAGTCTAATTGGCTATTGGATCTCTCCTTGGAGAACTAAACTCAAGGCTGATGCCACAGCTTACATCCTCTACAGATTGGGAGATGTTATAGCCCACATAAGACCCTGTCATATTAACAGGAAGAGAATGTAATTCATGATTAACATATCATCCAAACATATGTCTACACCAAAGTAACCTAACATAACTATTAGTGCTCTTTAAGATATACCCTAGTATATGTAATTGCTTGTGGTTTATTAGTAGGATCAAAAGGATATGCCTGGACAAACTCTCAGCCCTGAAAGGAAACAGCCAGAATTTACCAGGGACCAAGACAACATGCTTCAGAGAGAGAGGGGACTGTTTTGCTTCTCATCCACCTGCTGCCCCTTTCCGTAAGCCTAGAACAATCTGCAGAAGAGGTGGGCGTATTGAAGTGGCAATAGTAAGAATAGTAAGGGGCGGCAATGGAATGGTGAACACAAAGTGTTTTGATCAACTTGATGAACGCTAATACCCTCCCCCTGGCTGGACGGGGCTGTGGGGTTTGTTCATCCAGCTTTCGGCACCAACCTGCAAATTGGTTTTTCATATGAAGGATGATTGTACTCATGGATCATCAGCGTTAGAGCTAAAAAGTGGAAAAAAAAACTGAGAGAATAATGCAGGACAGTTATAGCAAAAAGCATTAGCTGGTGATGTGGTGGGGTAGGCGGAGGGACAAGGAAAGTATTGCTCTGAGTCTGAATTGGAAAAGATGTATGAAATACACAAAGCTACCAATTGGAAAAAAAAAAGACAAAAAAAAAAAAAAAAAAAAAAAAAAAAAAAAAAAAAAAAAAAAAAAAAAAAAACAAAAACAAATCAAAAAAAAGACTCTCTCAAATTAAAGTTTATGTTGTAACTCAAGATGCCTATAAAACAACAGCAAATGAATCCCATACCCAAAAGACTCAAAGAAATAACAAAAATCAGACATAAATTAATGAAATAGAAAACAAAGAAAAACAATACGAAGAATCAATGTGTCCAAGAGCTGGTTCTTTAAAAATGAACAAACATAGATAGTCCCTTATCCTAATTAACAGAAAGAAAGAAAGAAAGAAAGAAAGAAAGAAAAGAAAGAGAAGAAGAAAGGAAAGAAAGGACTCCAAATCAACAAAATTTTAAGAATGGAAGGGGAACATCACAACAGGTAACAATAAGAAATCAGAACATAGTATGGGAACATTTTAAAATGGTATACTCCTATTTAATTTTTGAAAAACTTAAGAAGATGGATGAATGAAAGATCATGGAAATCACACAAAGTTAAGTAAATATAGAAAGTGTACCAAAACGTTAAATAGAACCATAACATATAAGGAATTGAAACATATATATATTCCAAACTAGCAAAAGCACAGGGCCAGAGGATTAAGTAAATGGCAGTATTCTACAAGACATTCAAAGGAGACCCACAACTTATTATTACTCAAGTTATTCGAAAGGATAAAAACAGAGTAAAATCTCCCAAACTTCTTCTAAGAAGCCAGTATCACTCTAATCTACCCAAACCGAGGGAAGACAACAAAAAGATAAGTACAGACATATCCAGTAAATAAAGATTAAGTGCAAAAATTCTCAAAAAAATCTTGCGTCGAATAGCGCACATAGGCACACATCAAAGAGCTCATTCATCATGCTCAAGCCAGATTTATTCCACAGATGTAGGGATCTTTCAACATCATAAAGTCAAATAAATTGTCATAAAGCACATAAATGAACTCAAAGGACAAAAACACATGGTTATCTCAATGCCAGAAAAGGCTTTGATAAAATTCAACAAGCCTTTATGTTTAATGTCCTAGTGGACTGGAGAAGAAAATTCCTGCAACAGAATTAAAGCTATTATACAATAAAGCACAGCAAACATACACTAATGGGAGAAAAAATGAAAGCAGTCCCTCTCAAGAATTCAGGACCTGACCAAGGCTGACCAAGATGCCCATCCTTTTCATAGTATAGCGCTTGAAACCTGTAGATCAATAAAAAAAGAAGAAGCGAAATAATGAAGATACTAAGTTGGAAAAGAGGATTGGCAAAACCCATACCTTCTCTTGCAATGCATGACCATGATTTACTAACGGGACTACCAAAAATTCACCCAGAAAACTCCTCAGAAATTTGAACAGTTTCGTAAAATGAGGTTACAAATCAGTAATCTTCTATGTGCAACAAACCAAGCATATTACATGTGAAAGGAGTTAACATAGAGACTCTTCGTTATTCACAGTAGCCTGCAAGAAAAAAAAAAAAAAGGACGGGTATAATAGAGGTAATACTATATAAAAAAATAATTAATTAGCATCAAATCAAGTAGATAATAATATGATATAATCTCAAGAGAAACCTGATCAAAGACCATAAAGATTTCTGAATGTAGAATTAATCCTGAAGAAGGGTACTGAGGAAGACACACTAGAGGATAGACTTAAAAATAATCCTTAAATTCCATAGGGTAAAACAGAAAGACCCCAGATAGCAAGCAACTCCTCAATCAAAAGGAGAATGGGAGGTGGAGTACGTAATACCAGCAGTTCAAACAGATATTTACTGGGCAATATAGTTCATAAAAATCATGCACTATACTTGGCACCAAAACTATATTATAGGTGTCCACACCAGGAACAAGTATGGAAGATCCAAACTTGTGTTCATGCAATTTCAGCCATGTCATTTTTGACAAAGTGTCCAAGAAGACTCAATGTAGGAAAATAGGGCTGGAAAAACTGGATCACCACTTATAGAAGAATAAAACTAAACCCTACCCCTCACCTCTACAAAATTAACTCTAAGTAGTCAAAGACCTCAATGTGAGAAACCCAAAACTCTGAAAATGTTGGAAGAAAAATTGACAGTAACCTACAAATAAAGGGATTAGGAAAAAACTTTATCAAATATCAGAATAGGCTATGCACAGGAAGTAAGGTCAACAATTAAAAATTGGGATCTCATTAAACTAAAAGAGCTTCTGTACAGGCAAAAAAGAAAACAACCAGAAGTGAGGAGAAAAGCCACAGAGTGGGAGGAACATCTCGTCAGTTAATACATCTGACAGAACGTTTAGCATCCAGAGTATGTAAATTGTTCAAAACTGGATCACTGATTGTAGAAGAATGAAATTTAAACCCCTGTCCTCTTGCCCCTGTACAAAAGTGAACTCCAGATAGATCAAATACCTCAACGTGAAAACCCAAAACTCTGAAGGTGATAGAAAAAGTGGGCAGCCAGACTATACCAATCAATAGCGCGTATGGAAAAGACTTCTCTACAAATCAGACATCAGCTTCCCAAGAATTAAGGTCGACAATTGACAAGGGACCTCATTAAACAAAAGGCTTCTGTACATCAAAAGAAGAATCAAGGAAGTGAAAGAAATCCCACAGAGTGGGAGGAAAACTTTCACTGCAGATACATCTGGCAAAGCTATTATATTTCCAGAATATATAAGTACTTCAAAAAAACAGAAGAGAAAAGAAAACAATGACCCACTCAATAGAGTGGAGCAAAGAACTGAACCAAGACTTCACAAGCGAGGAATTTAGAGATGTCTGAGAAACAAATTAAAAAGTATTCAGAATAACATAATCACATTTAAGGATAAGGCAAGATCAAAACCACTTTAAGATATCGATTCTGTACTTCAATAAGTCTGGCTTAGGATCAAGAAAACAAATATACCAAGGCGAGAAGGGTTGTGGAGAAAGGGGAGCAATCACCCACTGCTGTGGGAATTTAAACTCGTACAGCCACTATGCGAAGCAGTGTGGACGAGAACCCTTGGAAGACTTGGAATGATACTTCCACCCAACACCAGCCATATCACTC
Source organism: Rhizomys pruinosus (assembly GCA_009823505.1). Taxonomy (NCBI): domain Eukaryota; kingdom Metazoa; phylum Chordata; class Mammalia; order Rodentia; family Spalacidae; genus Rhizomys; species Rhizomys pruinosus. The sequence goes on along the minus strand of VZQC01008976.1, from coordinate 891,895 downwards.
CGGCAGTGTCCTTGAAGACTCAAGCTCCCAGCCAAAAAAAAAAAAAAAAAAAAAAAAAAAAGAATAGTAAACGCTGTCAACTGCTACTTCATCTCTCTACCCCTGAACCTCATCTATTTATTATATAAAATGAGAGAAATGTGACGTAAAAATTTATTGGATAATAAAAGCAAGCCACTATCGCTCCCTTTTTGCCTTGAAAAACTTTCATCAAAATGAAGCCCCAGATCCTATCAGGCCAAGAGGCCAAGAGGCTGGACCATCCCTGTTTTACTGATCCCTACTGTAAGAGACAATAAATCCATATTGTTAATGATCTGTTACCCTTTTGAAGATATTTCAAAACAAAATCTGAATTACATTTAATAAAAAGTAGATAACTTATCAGTCACGATCTAACTTAAACAACCCCTTTCCCAACACTCACAACCAGAGACTGACTACATTATAGAGGTAAAAGGAAATCAGCTGGTCAGATATATAGCAATTTGACTATGAAAAACTGAATGGTAAAAGCATAATTCACAGAGCCCTTGACAACACTATCACAATTTACTGAGGAACATCTGGTGTTTGCTACAAGTGCTAAGTGATCTACAATGTGCTTAGATCTCCAAAACCAATCTCAAAGCACTAGGTCCCAAAGTTTGAAAGGTTTAAAAATTTTTTAATTTATTATTTTAATTTAATTTTATGTGTACCAGTGTATTGCCTGCATGTAAATGCACTGTCCAAGGAGGCCAGAAGAGGGCATATCCCCTGGAACTGGAGTTATAGATGGTTGTTTTGTTTGGTGCCCTGTGGGACCTCTAAAAGAGCAACCAGTGCTCCTAACAGCTAAGCCAACTCTCCAGTCCCAGACCTACAGATTACTGAAGGTAACTGTACTGACAATTTTCATTTATTACCCTTGATCAAAATACAGTTTGTGGCTCTTTTTTTTTTTTTTTTTTTTTTTTTTGGTCTTTTCGAGACAGGGTCTCCCTGTAGTCCCAGCTGTCCTGGATCTCACTCTGTAGACCAGGCTGACCTTGAACTCACAGAGATCCGCCTGCCTCTGCCTTCCCAAGTGCTGGGATCAAAGGCATGTGCCACCAACGCCCGGTAAGATCCAGGTTCAATCCCCAGCACCCACATGGCAGCTAACAACCGTTTTCGACTCCAGTTCCAGGGGAATCTGACACCATCTTCTGACCGTTTTCGACTCCAGTTCCAGGGGAATCTGACACCATCTTCTGACCTCCGTGACTTTTCATGACACGGGTGCACAAATCTACATGCAGACAGTACATTCATACACATACAAGAATAAATAAAAATTTAAAAATATATTATTTTTATTTTATGTATATGAGTGTATTGCCAGCATGTGTGGAAGCGCACTGTGTCATTCAGTGCACATGGAGATCATCAGAGGGTGTCAGATTCCCCTGGAACTGGAGTTGGGGTGGTTGTTAGCCCTAATTTCACATCTCATAAAAAGTATTAACATCAGCAGTTTAAAAAACATTGGTCTGGGGGCTGGAGAGATGGCTCAGCAGTTAAGAGTACTGACTGCCCTTGTAGAGGACTCAGATTCCAGTCCCAGCACCTACATGGCAAATAACAATCGTCCAGTGGATCTGACACCCTCTCTGACTTCTACAGGCATAGAACACGAGTGCACTTTAAAAAATTTTTTTTTCAATATTTTTTATTTTATTTATTTATTATTTATTTATGTGTGTGAATGTACTGTCTGCATGGAGATCTGTGCACCCGTGTCGTGCAATGCCCCGGAGGTCAGAAGAGGGTGTCGGATTCCCCTGGAACTGGAGTTCTCCTGGAATTGGAGTTACAGACAGTTCTCAACCGCCATGTGGGTGCTGGGGATCGAACCTGGGTCCTCTGCAAGAGCAGTCGGTGCTCTTAACCGCTAGGCCATCTCTCCAGCCCCACGAGTGCACTTATATACATGTAGGCAATACATTCATACACATAAAAAAAAATGATAAAATACCTGGATGTGGTGGTTCATACTTTTAATCACAGCACTTGGGAGGCAGAGGCAGGCGGATCACTGAGTTCCAGGCCAGCTGGGACTAAAGTGAGACCCTTTCTCCAAAAGACCAAATAAAAAGTATATAAAAAATAGATAAAATATTGAAAATGAAAATGGATTACGTTGGAAATACAGTTTGGGTTTTTGTTTGTTTGGTTGGTTTGGTCTTTACCAGACAAGGTCCTGGAACTGACTCTGTAGAACAGGTTGGCCTTGAACTCACAAAGATCCACTTGCCTCTGCCTCCCAAGTGCTAGGATTAAAGGCATGAGCCACCATGCCTGGCTTGGAAATACAGGGGTTCTTTTTGTTGTTGTTGTTTTTTTTTGTCTTTTTGAGACAGGGTCTTCCTGTAGCCCCAGCTATCCTGGAACTCACTCTGTAGACCAGGCTGGCCTTGAACTCACAAAGATCCACCTGCCTCTGCCTCCAGAGTGCTAGGATTAAAGGCGTGCGCCACCACGCCCGGCTGGAAATACAGTATTTTTTAACTCAAAGGATACCTTATGCAGTGTTCACTTTCTATTTGGCAGCTTAGGAAACACTTTCTTTTTTTTTTTTTTAATTTTTATTAATTTTTATTTATTTATGTATGTGTATGAATGTACTGTCTGCATGCAAGTCTGTGCACCCGTGTCGTGCAATGCCGCGGAGGTCAGAAGAGGGTCTCGGATTCCCCTGGAGCTGGAGTTCTCCTGGAATTGGAGTTTCAGACGGTTCTCGGCCGCCATGTGGGTGCTGGGGATCGAACCCGGGTCCTCTGCAAGAGCGGTCGGCGCTCTTAACCGCTAGGCCATCTCTCCAGCCCCAGCTTAGGAAACACTTTCATCTTTCTCAAACTTCCTATCAAAGGAATTATCTCTTGCCCTGTGTCCACACCAAATCTCTTCACAAATCTCAAAGTCACTGAGATTTACAGGATGAACAGACTCTTTTGTTTCATTTTGTTGTTGGGATGCTGAAGAATGAAGTCAGGCCTCACTTTTCTTTTTCTTTCTTTCTTTTTTTGTGTGTCTTTTTTGAGACAGGGTCTTCCTTTAGCCCCAGCTGTCCTGGAACTCATAATGTAGACCAGACTGGCCTTTAACTCACAAAGGTCCTATTCCCAAGTGCTGGGATTAAAGGTGTGCGCCTAGGTTGAGAGCACTGACTGCTCTTGCAGAGGATCAGGGTTTGATTCCCAGCACCTACGTGGCAGCTGGTAACCAATTGTAACTCCAGTTCCAGGGTATTTAACACCTTCTTCTGACCTCTGCAGATACACTTGCACACACGCAGGCAATTAAAAAAAAAAAAAAAAGTGTGGGCCACCAAGCCTGGCTCAAGCCTCACGCTTTTTTTTTTTTTTTTGGTGTTTTGGAGACAGGGTCTCCTTGTAGCCCCAGCTGTCCTGGAACTCACTCTGTAGACCAGGCTGGCCTTGAACTCACAAAGATCTGCCTGCCTCTGCCTCCCGAGTGTGCCACCACGCCCATCAAGCCTCACTCTTAATGAGGCAAGTAAGTGCTCTACCACTCTGCAGGACCCCAGCCTGGACAGAACATTAACACATCCAAGGCTATCTTAAGATGAAAGGCCCTCCAGAGCATATCACACAGTAATTTCACGGGAGTACCTCTTGCTGTTAAGGGGCACAGGTGGATACTAGAATCAAACTGTCTGGCTGATTTGTATAAGAATTCACTTGCAAACTGAACATGGTGGCATATGCCTTTAATCCCAGCACTTGGGAGGCAGAAGCAGGTGGATCTCTCTAAGTTCCAAACCAGCTGTAGCTACAGGGAAACCAGGTATGACTCAAAAATAATGGCCCCCCCTCAGCAAAAAAAAAAAATCCAAACAAACACCACAGGCTGAAGAGTTGGCTTAGCAGTTAAAAGCACTGACTGCTCTTGCAGGGGACCTGGGTTCAATTCCCAGCATCCAGATGTCAAGTAACAACTCTCTGTAACTCCAATTCCAGGGGAATCAGATGCCGTCTTTTGACCTCTGAGGCACTGCACAACACTGGTGCACTTTCATACATTGAGACACATAAGATAAAAATAATAAAAAAATTGGGTTGGAGAGATGGCCTAGTGGTTAAGAGCACCGACTGCTCTTGCAGAGGACCTGGGTTCGATCCCCAGCACCCACGTGGCGGCTGAGAACAGTCTTTGACTTCAGTTCCAGGGGAATCCGACACCCTCTTCTGACCTCCGAGGCATTGCATGATATGGGTGCAACTTGCATGCAGACAGACAGGACATTCATACACATAGAAAAATAAATAAAATTTAAAAAAATAATAATAAAATGAAAAATTAAAAAATTAAAACAAAGCAAACAACTGAATCCAATGTTTGGGAAATGACCATCTTTAGGGTATATGGTCTTATCTACAATCCCCCCCCCCTTTTTTTTTGGTCTTTTCAAGACAGGGTCTCCCTGTAGCCCCAGCTGTCCTGGAACTCACTCTGTAGACCAGGCTGGCCTGAACTCACAAAGATCCACCTGCCTCTGCCTCCCCAAGTGCTAGGATTAAAGGCGTGCGCCACCATGCCCAGCTACAATACCCCTTTAAAATAAAATGAATGCAAGCTGGGTATGGTGGCTCATGCCTTTAATCCTAGCACGTGGGAGGCAGAGGCAGGTAGATCTTTGTGAGTTCAAGGCCAGCTTGGTCTACAGAGCGAGTTCCAGGACAGCTGGGGCTACAGGGAGACCCTGTCTCGAAAAGACCAAAAAAAATAAATAAATAAATAAAATAAATAAAATGAATGCAGGCCGGGTGTGGTGGCACGTGCCTTTAATCCTAGCACTCGGGAAGCAGAGGCAGGTGGATCTTTGTGAGTTCAAGGCCAACCTCGTCTACAGAGTGAGTTCCAGGACAGCTGGGGCTACAGGGAGACCATGTCTCAAAAAAGAAGAAAAAATAAATAAATAAGTAAATAAATAAATAAATAAATAAATAAAAATTAAAATAAAATAAAAGCAACTAAATTTCTGTCATGGAAATCAATAACCTGCACTGGTAGATCCACCCCTTTTGGCAACTGCTTTTTCTCTGGATTAGTAATCACTAACTGCCACAAATTTTTGTATTACTTGTCTATTCCCTATGGTAAGCCTCTTGGATCCCGTCCCTCTCTCTGGGAGGCATTTCTGTAAGATTACACAGAAGGAAGGGGAGAAAGCACAGAAGTTAGGGATCAACTTACCTGCTTTAAATGGGAATGTGACCCCGTCACCAGAACTATCAGTAGAGCCAGTATTAGCATCTAGTCCTTCACTCTCAGAAACAATCTCTGCACCACTGCGAAAAGGGTCAGCTGCTTCTCCATTGTCTTCCACAGCTTTCACCTTTTTTAGGTCAGGGTCTCTTTCAAAGTGAAACCCTTGGTTCATTTTATCTTGCTCAGGTTCAAGTACTCTGTCAACTGAAAGCTCCTCTTCAGCTTTAGGCTAAAGCGTAAGTTAACAGAGAAGTTACATTATTTGATGTCTAAGTATATATAAAAATCTACACTGACCACCTAAAAAATGACAACATTCTACTCAAGATCAGAATATCTGTGTTCAGCATGTGGTTATCAGAACAGTAAGTTGTGAGTCATTTCACCTGCCACATGAGGCAGACATTCAGATGGCTCATGAAGGGATTCAACCTGTGACTAATGAAGTCTAAATGTACCTATGGTTAGCAAAGAAAGAACTGTTAATCCTTGAGACACAAGGCAGTACTACTCACAAACTAAAATAAGCACTCCCCTCTTGCTCCACAGCAACTCACATACAAAAAGAAACACTGGAGAGGCTGATCTCCTGATGGCCTCGGGCTTTCAAACAGTCTTGGGGAATTAAGGTAACTAAGTCCTACAAAGCTAATAAGCACATCTCATTTTAGAAGATGGACAAGTGTTAGTTAAAAATCTACTTTCTGCAGGGTGTGGTGGCACACGCCTTTAATCCTAGCACTTGGGAGGCAGAGACAAGCGGATCTTTGTGAGTTCAAGGCCACCCTGGTCTACAAGGCGAGTTCCAAGACAGCTGGGGCTACAGGGAGACCCTATCTGGAAAAGACCAAAAAAAAAACAAAAACAAACAACAAAAAAAAACCCTACTTTCTTAGACTCATCTGAATCTATGACCACATTTGTAGAACAATAAAAATCATTTATAGAAATAAAAAAAAACAACCCTGAAACCAAAAATCTCTCCCTCGAGGGAATCTGAGTTCTGAAGTATCCCATCCATCTAATTTAAAGAGAAAGAGGAATGGAAGTTATCCCTAGGAGTATTTTTCATCCAGATTTTGGTGTGCAGTATCAAAGTAAACAGATTTCTAATGTCTTCGTGAACCTTAGAAACTCTTCGAAATTCTTGAGACAGCTCTCCATGAAACTGAAGTGCCTTTGATAAGGCGAGCATTCTGAAGCCAATCATATAAATCAAGCACTCAGAGAACAGGAATTCCGATGGATAATTAATGTGAAGCTGAAAAATCAAAAATTGGGCTCATACAGCAGAGCACCATGTAAAGTGTGTGCCTACTGCCCCAGGATGGTTCACCTGGACTGTGTAAAGTGTGTGCCTACAGCCCCAGGATGGTTCACCTGGACTGTGTAAAGTGTGTGCCTACAGCCCCAGGATGGTTTGTTCACCTGGACTGTTTTATGATACGATTGTTTTTAAACTTGAAAACTTCTATTTTATTACACAGAGGAATATTCCAATATACTTCTAGCAAATTTTTGATGATACATGAGATCATGGAAAACAGACAAGTTTTAAAGTATCACTGGTAGAAACAGATGATTTTTTAGGTCAATATTTGATTCTATAATGTACGTTCACACACACAAGCAGGCACAGGGGGAAAGAGAAGAAAACTATTAAAATGAAGAAAATGTAGGGCATGACTCCAGATGTTTATAAGTACTGTTAACATAAGAAGTTAGTGAGTTCCAGGTGGGCAAGGACCACACAGTGAAACCGTGTCTCAAAAATAAAACAAGCAAAAACCCAGAAGACCAAGTGTTCACAGGCTACTAAGGACAACCTTATAGAATTATGTAATATTCTTATTGAAGATACTGCAAAATGTGAGGGGGCATTTCAGAGAGGAAATGGTCCTCTTTTATGTACATAAAGTCAATAGCAAGCTGGGCATGGTGGCCCAGGCCTTTAATCCTAGCATTCGGAAGGCAAGAGGCAGGTGGATCTCCATGAGTTCAAAGCCAGCTTGGTCTACAGAGTGAGTTCCAGGCCAGCTGGAGCTATAGGGAGACCCTGTCTCAAAAAGACAATAAATAAATAAATAAATAAATAAATAAATAAATAAATAAATAAAGTCAATAGCAAATAATCACACAAAAACAGAGACTAACACTTGTAAATCTAATTTGTACCTGCACAAAGAATTATAAAGATACCATCACATGAAACCCAGGTGTGGTGGCACATGCCTTTAATCCCAGCACTTGGGAGGTAGAGGCAGGTGAATCAGTGAGTTCTGGGCCAACTGAGGCTACTAGGAGACCCTGTCTCAAAAAGAACAAAAGAAGAAAAAAAAAAAAAAGACACTGTCACATGAATAACAAACCATAGTTTACAGATGGACTCACTGGAACCCAAGACATCACGTCATAAGGAAAAATTCAAGGGGATAAAGGTAAATTGAAGAACTGTATGTGTCATTATTTTTCTTTGTCAGTATAAAATTCCATTAGGCTGACCCAACTGTGTATTAACAGTTTTTAAACTGTTTACAAAGAAAGAGCACTCATTGGCTGGATGTTAAAACACGAACCTTTAGAAAATCATTGAGAACTGTCTTAACACAGTGAGTTTTCTTTTTTTTTTGTTTTTTGAGTTTTCTTTCTGAATATTAAAAAAATTTATGTGTATGAGTGTTTTGCCTGCATGTAAGTACACCCATGTCATGCAACGCCTTCTGAGGCCAGAAGATCCAGAAGTGCACTGGATAGCACGTGGGTACTGGGAACTGAGCCTGGGTCATCTGCAAGAGTAGCCAGTGCTATTAACTACTGAGCTATTTTACCAACCCCAACAAGATTTTGTTGTTGTTGTTTTTGTTATTTTTGAGACAGGGTCCTAGCTGGCCTGAAGCTCGCTATGTAGACCACACTGGCCTTGAATTCACAGAGATCCACCTGCCTCTGCTTCCCAAGTGTTGGGATTAAAGGCATGCACCACCATGCCCAGCCTGCCTCTGCCTCCCAAGTGCTAGGATTAAAGGCGTACACCACCACGCCCAGCTTATAAGTTTTTTTTTTTGGTCTTTTTGAGACAGGGTTTCCCTTTAGTTCCAGCTGGCCTGGAGCTCACTCTATAGACCAGGCTGGCCTTGAACTCACAGAGATGTGCCTGCCTCTGCCTCCTGAGTGCTAGGATTAAAGGTGTGTGCCACTATGCCCGGCCTTACACTAAGTTTTTAAAGCACAAGAAAAATCAGACCAATAGCAATATATGTAATGACTGATCAAAGGGCCTAAACATTATTTTTTAAGATAGGGTCTCATGTATCCCAGAGGTTGGCCTTGAATACTTCTTAAAAATTATTTTATTTATTATTTTTATTTTAAGTGTATGAGTGTATTGGTTGCTTATGAGTGTATTGGTTGCATATGTGTAAGTGCACCCATGTCATGCAATGCCTGGGAGGTCAGAAGAGGATATAGGATCCCCTGGAAGTGGAGTTATGGACAGTTGTCAGGTTGCCATGTTAGCACTGGGGATCAAACTTGGGCCCTCTGTAAAAGCAGTCAGTTCTCTTAAACTCTATTTACAGAAGGCTGGTCTTGAACTGACCCTCCTGCTCCACTTTCCATGTTCTGGGATTACAGAGGTACAGCATCATATCCACTCTTATGTGGGGTTGGGGACTGAACCTAGGGCTTCTTGCATACAAGGCAACTTTGCTACTAAGCTACACTCCTATCTCAAAGCATCCTAACATTTTATTTTATTTTATTTATTTATTTATTTATTTATTTATTTATTTATTTATTTATTTATTTTTGGTCTTTTCAAGACAGGGTCTTCCTGTAGTCCCAGGTGTCCTGGAACTCACTCTGTAGACCAGGCTGGCCTTGAACTCACAGAGATCCGCCTGCCTCTGCCTCCCGAGTGCTAGGATTAAAGGCTTGCGCCACCACGCCCGGCCATCCTAACATTTTAAAACAAAATTTAAGATACCTTAAGTATCAATTTTATTAGTTTATTACATTTTACTTTCATAATGTACATGTAGTATTATGTAGATACAAACATGCCTGGGTGAACATGAACTGTGGTCTTGTTGTAAAGGTCAGAGGATAACTAGGAGTACAGCTAGGAGTCTGTTAAAGCTTTCCTTCTACCACATGGATCCTGTGCATGGAACTCAGATTGTCAGGTAATTGTTTTTACAGAGTGCACCATTAACCAGCAATTTAAAAATAAATCATCTTTCATCTAACTTTTCTAGGCTACAACAAACTGAACAACAAAAAAATATATATATTTTTTAATTTATTTTATTTTATTTTATTATTTTTTTTGGTCTTTTTGAGACAGGGTCTCCCTGTAGCTCCAGCTGTCCTGGAACTCCCTCTGTAGACCAGGCTGCCCTTGAACTCACAAAGATTCGCCTGCCTCTGCCTCTTGAGTGGTAGGATTAAAGGCGTGTGCCACCCTTTTTTTTTTTTTTTTTTTTTTTTTTTTTTTTTTTTTTTTNTTTTTTTGTCTTTTCGAGACAGGGTCTCCCTGTAGCCCCAGCTGTCCTGGAACTCACTCCGTAGACCAGGCTGGCCTTGAACTCACAAAGATCCGCCTGCCTCTGCCTCCCAAGTGCTAGGATTAAAGGCATGCGCCACCATGCCTGGCATGAAGAGGATGAATAGATGAAAGAAAAGCAATAATGATCCATCCATTTAGCATTCATTAACTCTTAGAAACAGCGCCATAGGGCAAAGGATAGTGTTAACAGGAAAAAATGAATTAAAACTGAGCTAAATCTAAAGAGGAATCTTCTGAACCTTATGCCATACAAGAAATGTGTGTGATTCTCCTGCTTCTAGGAAGTATCTTATTCTTTGGAGGAAGAGCATTTTGTTAAGCTTCAAGGAGCACACCAACTATCTGTACCTCTCCTAACTTAACACTAAACCTTACTCCTTATAACCACAATGAGATCACACCCACACACCATTATAGTGGTTGCTATGGGACTCACTGTGACATCAACAGAGCATCATGTTAGGACAATGACAGGAGAGGGAAAGTGACAAAAGAGCACTGTTAGCTGTGTGAAGATGAACATTTTCCATTAGCTACAAGAGCCTTATAGAGAAAATGTATTTAAAAGCTGCTGTAGGGGCTAGAAAGATGGCTCAGAGGTTAAGAGCACTGGTTCCTCTTGCAGAGGAAATGGGTTCAATTCCTAGCACCCACATGACAGCTAACAACTGTAAGTCCAGGTCTAGGGGAACCCAAGGCCATCTTCTGACCTCCTCAGGCATACTGCAACACAGGTGGCCTTATACACATGCAGTCAGTACACTCATACACATACATTAAAAAAAATTAGAAAAGCAAGCTGGTGAGATGGTCCAGTATGAATTTGATCCCTGGAACTGACATAAAGACAGAAAGAAAGAGCACACCCTACCCAGTTACACTGACACATGAACCATGATATACTCATGTTCATATGTGCACGCGTGCACACACACACACACACACACACACACACACACACACACAAACAAGTTGGCCGAATGGAGAGAAGCTGAGAATGTTTTTCTCTTTTCTGATGATAGAGGAAGACCCCCAGTGTTGATGTTTGGCCTCTACATACCCAACATACATAGGCACCTGCATGCATATATTCTCACAAACATATAAACAGCATAAAAATACCCATCTGCACACACATAAAGAAAAAATGGTAAGGAAAAGGAACAAATCCTAAGTAGGGAAACAAGCAAAAACTGACTATTGAGAAGAGGTATTCTTGAAGAAAACAAGAATTATCCAATGAAATTGTGTTATTAAAAGTCTTAAGAAAAGCATCAAACCTCTACTAAAAACAGACTTCAAAAACATTAGTTTCTGTGCTTAATATACCAAGATTTGATGTTGTCTTGAGAAAGAGAGCTGTCCTATGAACATCACCATGGGCTTGCAGATAAGCTAAAGTGACTCTGACACTTACCTCTGCTTCTGCCTCAACCACTTCATCAGAGGTTCGGGTCCGATTTTCTGTCTTCTTCCATGTCTTTGGAGCAGCAGTAACTGTTTGCACTAAAATACAAGATCAGTTTTGTTACCACTGCAGCTATGCTGCACATGTTAAAAGATACCTGTATTCATAATCAGCAGAAAGACAGAGAGCTTCCTTCACCTACGGCCAGGCACAGGGGGTGATTGGTCAACCAGAGTGTAGTGACAGCCCAGCTAATGCAATGGTAAAGCCAAACTGTTAAGACACAAACACTTTCCACCAATGCCCTAGGATCTTCCCCATGGCATGCTGGGGGAAATCTCTGAAAGCAAAGGATTCTTTAAAGTATTAAGAAAATATTTGGGCCAGGTATGGTGGTTCATGCCTTTAATCTCAGCACTTGGGCTACTAGGTAGGAGGATCTCTGTGAGTTGGAGGCCAGCCTAGTCTACATAGTGAGTTCCAGCTACAGGGAGAACCTATCTCTAAAAGACCAAAAATCAAGACAAAACAAAACAAAACGTTTTTTGTTCAGAGCTCAAGGTTGGGTTTTTTTTTTTTTTTGGTCTTTTTGAGACAGGGTCTCCCTGTATTCCCAGCAGACCTATGTAGACCAGGCTGGCCTCCAACTAACAGAGATCTGCCTGCCTCTGTCTCCCGAGTGCTGGGATTAAAGGGATGTGCCACCACGCCCAGCTTATTTTCTTATTTTTATTCTTTGTGTATGTGTGTGTTGCCTGCATGTATGTATGTGAACCCACATCATGCAATGCTTGCAGATGGCAGAGGAGGGCATAAGATTCCGTGGGGACTAGAATTATGGGCAGATGTCAGCTGCGAGTGTGCTGGGAATCAAACTCCGGTTCTCTGCCCCAGAGTTCAAGTTTTAAAGATTTCTGCACAAGAAAAAGGCATTCTAGGGGCTTCAGAGGGCTGAATGTTGGTGTTTGGAATTGAAACAGGACCAGCTGTCCAAACTATTTGGGGGAACAAGGAAATGGAAGAGATGTTAAAAATCGCTATAAATCACCACGTCATCATAAAAACACCAAAAAGTACCATAAATCTGATGACACATTCAAACCAATCTATCCTGATCTATCTTGACTCTTCTCCTCAGGGACTACAAAATAAGCAAGAAATCCTAAGACCAGACTATGTGAAGCAAGCCATTTCCTCAAAGTATAGGAAGACTGAGTGTGTGTATTTTAGAGTTATCTAATTTTATGGATCATCTGGTCTGACAGAGACACACAGTCTATTTTTTTTAATTTTTTTAAAAAATTTATTCTTGTATGTGTATGAGTGTACTGTCTGCATGTAGGTTTGTGCACCCGTGTCATGCAATGCCACAGAGGTCAGAAGAGGGCATCAGATTCCTCTGGAACTGGAGTTAAAGATGGTTCTTAGCCACCATGTGGGTGGCTGGGGATAGAACCCGGGTCCTCTGCAAGAGCAGTCAGCACACTTAACCGCTATGCCATCTCTCCAGCTCCAACACACAGTCTATTTTAAAACGATCCTCCAAATTGCTTCTGATTTGAATTCTTCGTCCACTTTATTAAGAGTTACAGAGTTTGGCTGGTTGTGGTGGCACATCCCTTTAATCCTAGAACTTGGGAGGCACAAGCAGAGGCAGTCAGCTCTCTTTGAGTTTGAGGCCAACTGGATGTACATAAGCAGTTCTGAATCAGCCAGGCATAGATAGTGACACCCCATATCAATAATGACAAGACAAAAAAAAAAGTTAGAGTGTGGAGAGCAGGTGTGGTGACAGTCCTAAGAAGGCACCCAAGACTTTAGCTTATGATTAACACCTGATTCCCTCCTACCTCAAAGTAAAGCCATGCTCACCGTTTGAGCTGTGCAGGTGCACCCTGTATACAAGATCAGGCCAGATGATACCAATAGACCAGCCACACAACCTGGGCTGGGAAGGTGGATAAATAGAGAGACTTTCTAGATAGAGGGACACAGACAGACTCTCTCTCCTTTCTAGTCTGAGAGAGAAGCTTGCTTGCCTGAGGAAGGAGAAGGCTTGGAGAAAGGCTTAAGGCTTAGAGGGAAAGACCTGAGGCTTAGAGGGAGAAGCTTGGAGGGAGAGAAAAGATGTGCCTAAATAAACCATTCTGACAAGACCTGCAAGCCTGAATAATAAACCGCTTTGAGAAAAACCAACAAAGAGGTGCTTCGTTTCTGCAGTTTCATACAAGTGTCCCCTACAAGTGCTCCCTACATTAGAGAACTTAAAGAATCTGAACATTTTAAATTTCATTTTATTTCACATTGGTATGAATTCAGCACTAAATGCATGGAAAAGGTGTACACTACTTTGGGGAGGATTGTTTGGAACCAAATAGAAACACAGAAATAGTTTTTTATATATAAAGAATAGAAGTAGGGCTGGAGAGATGGCCTAGTGGTTAAGAGCACCAACTGCTTTTGCAGAGGACTCGGGTTCGATCCCCAGCACCCACATGGCAGCTGAGAACCGTCTATAACTCCAATTCCAGGAGAACTCCAGTTCCAGGGGAATCCGACGCCCTCTTCTGACCTCCACGGCATTGCACGACACTGGTGCACAGACCTACATGCAGACAATACATTCATATAAATAAAAATAAATAAATAAATAAATAAAATAGAAGTAAAGCAAGACATAAACTTGTCGAAAACAGATCAATTATATACAACCCTAAAACACTGAAAACATATGTAAAAATTTCCAATGAGAATTACAACACACTTTAGTTTTTTTTTTCTTACATACTGCTTACACAGCAGGAATTCTCATTCATCTTGTTCAAGTTGTTAAATTTGGAATGGGGGGAGGGCGAACTACATACATCCCTGTACGAGACACACCATCCTTCTAAAAACTGAAAACACACACACACACACACACACACACACACTGTGGGGCTCTCGGACGAGTTTAGCCATCTAGTAATTTTCCACTAGCAGCTTCCCAGCACTGAAATAGTCACAAGGAGGTTGAAGTCCATTGTGACTTATCACAGGAGGTGTTGCAAATGTTTGCCTTAAGTAAAGATCTGTATCTGCACATTCTTTCCAATATGTATGCACTGAGGTGCCTGTGGTTTGGCAATGTTTCCTCATTTCCTGCCCTTTATATTCTACTTGTGTTCCTACAATAAACGAGACTTGATCAGAACCTGTCTTGTCTCCATTCCTTGCGTCTCTTGCCCCTTCCCTTCACTCCTTCTCTTCCAGGACCCTGTTGACTGACCCGCAGGGTGGGTCACGTGGCGCCCGACGTGGACTCTGCACAGAGGACCCCGTGAAGGGGACGAAGCGAGAGGGCCCAGAGAAAAGAGAAAGATAAATTCAGTGTGCATCGAGGGAACCTGCCGCTGCATAAACTGAGATAAGTGCTGTGTTAAGATGGGGCAGGAATTGTCGGGCGTGGTGGCGCATGCCTTTAATCCTAGCACTCGGGAGGCAGAGGCAGGTGGATCTCTGTGAGTTCAAGGCCAGCCTGGTCTACAGAGTGAGTTCCAGGCCAACTGGGACTACAGGGAGACCCTGTCTTGAAAAGACCAAAAATAAATAAATAAATAAAATAAAGTCCAAANTTAAAAGATTTCTTGCCACAAGAAAAGCATGGTCTAGGGCCTTCAGGGGGCTGAATTGAATGTTGGTGTTTGGAATGAAACAGACCAAGCTGTCTCCTTTCCCCAAAACTACTGGGGTGGAACAATGGAAAGGAAATAAGAGATGTTAAAACATCGCTATAATCACCACGTCCTCCATAAAAACACCAAAAAGTACCATAAATCTGATGACATATTCAAACCAATCTATCCTGATTCTATCTTGACTTTCTCCCTAAGGGACTACAAATAAGCAAGAAAATCCTAAGACCAGAACTATGTGAAAGCAAGCCATTCTCCCTCAAAGATAGGAAGTATGAGTGTTGGTTTTAGAGTTCTCTAATTTGTAGGATCATCTGCTCCTGAAGTCAACAACAGCTCTACTTTTATTTTAACTTTTTTTAAAAAAAATTTATTCTGTATGTGTATGAGTGGGTACTTCTCCATGTAGGTTTGTGCACCCGTGTCATTGCATGCCAACAGAGGTCAGAAGAGGGCAGTCCAGATCCTCTGGAACTGGAGTTAAAGATGGGTCTTAGCCACCTATGTGGGTGGCTGGGGATAGAACCCGGGTCCCTCTGCAAGAGCAAGTCCAGTCAACACTAACCAGCTATGCCATCCTCTCCATTCCAACATCATACAGTCCTATTTTAAAACGATCCTACCAAATTGCTTCTGATTTGGAATTCTCGTCCACTTTATTAAGAAGTTACAGAGTTTGGTGTTTGTGGTGGCAATGCCCTTTAATCCTAGAAGAACTTGGGCAGGCACAAGCAGAGGCAGTCAGCTCTCTTTGCGTTTGAGGAAACGGCTGATACATAAGCAGTTCTGAATCTAGCCAGGCATAGCATGATTGTGAACACCCCATATCACTCATAAAGACAAAAAAACAAAGCTAGGGTTAGAAGCAGGTGTGGTGAACATCCTAAGAAGGCCACGGACTTTAGCATTTTATGTAACACTCTGATTCCCTCACTACTCATACGTAAGCACATGCCTCACCGTTCAGCTGTACGCAGGTGCTCCAACCCTGTAACAAAATAGCAGGCAGAATGATACCAATAGACCAGCCCACACACACCTGGGCTGGGAAGGGGATAATAGCGAGAGACTTCTAGATAGAGGGACACAGGACTCATCTCTCTCCTTTCTAGTCTGAGAGTAAGAGCAGGTTGCTTGCTGAGAAAGAGAAAGTGGTTTAGAGAAGAGGCTTAAGGTTTAGAGGGAAAGACCTGAGGTCTTAGAGGGAGAAGTCTTGGAGGGAGAGAAAAGATTTGCCTAAAATAAACCATTCTTGACAAGAGAAGCCTCCTGAATAAACACGCTTGAGAAGAACAAGCAAAGAGGTGCTTTCGTTTCTTCTCAGTTTCATACAAGTTCCCCCTACAAGTTGCTCCCTACATTAGAGAACTTACAGAATTCTTGACATTTTAATTTCCATTTTATTTCACATTGGTATGAATTCAGCACTAAATGCATGGAAAAGGTGTACACTACTTTGGGGAGGATTGTTTGGAACCAAATAGAAACACAGAAATAGTTTTATATATAAAGATAGAGTAGGTGCTGGAGAGAATGGCCCTAGTGGTTAAGAGCAAACCAAACCTGCTTTCGCAGAGGAACCGGGTTCGATCCCACAAGACACCCACCATGGCAGCTGAGAATCCGTCTATAACTTCACAATTCCCAGGAGAATCAGTTCCAGGGGAATCCGAGCCCTCTTCTACATCCACGGCATTGCTGACTGGACACGAAGACCTTGACATGCAGACAGTAAAAAAAAAAACATTCAATAATACAATAAAAATAAAATAAATAAATAAAATAGGAATAGCAAGACTAAAACTGTCCAAAGATCAACTTATAACAACCTAAAAACTGAAAAACATATGTAACAATTTCCAATGGAATTCAACAACACACTTTAGTTTTTATTTTTCTTACATACTGCTTACACAGCAGGAATTCTCATTCATCTTGTTCAAGTTGTTAAATTTGGAATGGGGGGAGGGCGAACTACATACATCCCTGTACGAGACACACCATCCATTCTAAAAACAAAACACATCCACAACAAACACACACTACACAAACAACACGTGGTCTCGGACAGCAGTTTAGCCATCTAGTAATTTTCCACTAAGCAGCTTTCCCAGCACTGAAATAGTCAGAGGAGGTTGAAGTCCTTGCTTATCACAGGAGGTGTTGCAAATGTTTGGCTTAAGTAAAGATCTGTATCTGCACATTTTTTCCAATATGTAAGCACTGAGGTGCCTGTGGTTTGGCAATGCTTCCTCATTCCTCCCTTTATATTCTAATTGTGTTCCTACAATAAACGAGGCTTGATCAGAACCTGTCTTGTCTCCGTATCCTTGCGTCTCTTGCCGCTCTCCCTCACTCTTCTTTCCAGGACCCGTTGACTGACCCGCAGGATGGGTCACGTGGCGCCCGACGTGGACTCTGCACAGAGGACCCCGTGAAGGGGACGAAGCGAGAGGGCCCAGAAGAAAAAGAAGAGATCAATTCAGTGTGCATCGAGGGAACCTGCCGCTGCTAAACTGAGATAAGTGCTGTGTTAAATGAGGGCAGAACTTGTCTGGGCTGGGTTGGCGCATGCCTTTATACCTGCAATCGGAAAGGGCAGCAGAGGCCAGGTGGGATCTCTGTGAGTTCACAGCTGGCGACCTGTCTACAGAGTGAAGCTCCAGGCCACTCTGGGACACAGGAAGACCTGTTTGAAACAGACAAAAAAAAAAAAAAAAAAAAAAAAAAAGATGGGGCAGGAATTAAGTCAGCATCAGTTATATGTTGAACAATTAAAGCAGACCCTCAAGGCGCGAGGAGTAAAGGTTAAGATCCAGCATCTCCTTAATTTTTTTTTTGACTTTCTTAAAGAGATTTGTCCTTGGTTCCCTCGAGAAGGGACTATAGATGTTAAAATATGGAAGCGAGTGGGAGACGCTTTTCAAGACTATTATCAAACCTTTGGGCCTAGTAAGATTCCTGTAACTGCCTTTTCTTACTGGAACTTGATAAATGAGGTATTGGATTCCCATTCTACTGCAGTTGTGGCTGCTGTAGAGGGATATAAACTTTTAACAGAGACTAAACAGCCTAATTATCCTGAATCTAAAGAACAATCACCCGAAGCCAGTAATCTATCTAATATCCATTATGAAAATGAATCTGTCTCCTCACTGCAGCCAAGTCCTGCACCTTTAGAGAAAAGCCAAAATTGTCCCCCGCCTATTAAAAAGCCTCCCAAGATATATCCTAGTTTAAAATTGACTAAAGATTATCCAGAGGTAAAAGATGATGATCTTAGTCCATCAGATTGGGAAGACATAGAGGAAGAGGCCGCTAAGTACAAAAGGGAGGACTTGCCACCATTTCAAAAGCCTCCCCCGTAGGCCCCTAGTGAGAATCCCTTCACCATGCTGGCAGCTGACCCTCAAAAGGACCTCCAACAACAAATTAATGCCCTGGAAAGGGAAATCCAGTTAGAACAAAAACATCAAGAATTAACTGTCCACTTAAATAGACTCAGGACTGGACAAGATGACTCTCAGACCCCAATTCATATCCCAGCAATCCTGTTCCTCTAGGGCCGCCTATAAAACCATTAAAAAGGGGAGATATGCCTGCCTCAGCTTTTCCAGTCATGGAACGCGTGGTTGAGGGCCGGCCAAATGGATAAATATATCAAACTTTAGAATTTAAAACTTTAAAAGAATTAAAAATGGCTGTTTCTCAGTATGGCCCTCTAGCTCCTTTTACTATGACCATGATAGAAAATATCAGTGAATTATGGCTAACGCCTGAGGACTGGTATAAAACTACTAAGGCGGTCCTCAGCAGTGGGGATTATTTGTTATGGAAATCAGAATTCCACGAATCCTGTAATTTGGAAATTAACTCCTTTTCTTAATTTTTTATTTTATTTTTTTTATTTTTGTATGTGTATAAACGTATTGTCTGCATGCGAGTTTGTGCACCCGTGTCGTGCAATGCTGCGGAGGTCAGAAGAGGGTGTCGGATTCCCCTGGAACTGGAGTTCTCCTGGAATTGGAGTTTCAGATGGTTCTCAGCCACCATGTGGGTGCTGGGGATCGAACCCCGGTCCTCTGTAAGAGCGGTCAGTGCTCTTAATCGCTAGGCCATCTCCCCAGCCCCGGGAATTAACTCCTACAATCACCCATCTACAAGGTATTAGGCAAAGCCAAAACCCTAAACAGAGCTCCAGACTATTAAATTGGAAAGATAAAGAGGGCAATACAGGTCAAATCAAACCATATGTCTTACCTGGCCTCCCCATTAACCTCTGGGGAAGAGACTTGTTATGTCAAATGAGCCTTTTTATGCTAAGTCCTAATGATACTGTTACAGCCCAGATGTTAAACCTTGGGTACTCCCCCGGTCAAGGATTAGGAAAGCATTCTCATGGAATGATACAGCCAATTCAGCCTGTTCAAAACCCTCATAGGTGAGGCCTAGGACACCCCTAATGGGGGCCATTGTATCCTCTGCACACCCAGTCATTACTGCTGATCCCATTACTTGGAAAGACAGTCTACCTGTCTGGGTAGATCAATGGCCCCTTACCCAAGAAAGGTTACAGGCAGCCCAGTTGTTAGTGTAGGAACAACTTGTGGCAGGACATCTTGAACCTAGTAACTCCCCATGGAATATACCCATTTTTGTCATCAAGAAAAAATCAGGAAAATGGAGGCTGTTACAGGATCTGAGAGCAGTTAATCAGACCATGGCACTTATGGAAGCTTTTCAGCCTGGCCTCCCCTCACCGGTAGCTGTTCCTTTAGATTATTACAAATCTGTCATCGACTTAAAAGATTGCTTTTTCACTATCCCCTTGCATAAAAATGATCGAGAAAGATTTTTTCAGTCCCCTCTATTAATTTTAAAGAACCCATGAAAAGATATCAATGGTGAATGTTGCCACAAGGCATGGCCAATAGTCCCACTTTATGCCAAAAATTTGTGGCCACTGCCATTCAACAGTCAGAGATGTCTGGCCTAACATCTACCTAATACATTACATGGATGATATACTATTAGCAGGTTCCCAAAGTCAACAAGTTCTCAGCTGCTTTAAGGATATGCAAGAAGCTTTAAGCCAAGCAGGCCTACAAATTGCCCCAGATAAAATCCAACTCCAAGAACCTTATATGTATCTTGGTTTCCATATTCATGGCAGAAAAATAACTAGTGCTAAGACCTCCTTTAGGACAGTTCATCTTAAAACACTCAATGATTTCCAAAAGCTGTTAGGAGACATTAATTGGCTAAGACCCCATCTCAAACTTACCACTGGAGAATTGAAACCATTATTTGACATTCTTTTTTTTTTTTTTTAATTTTTTTTTATTAATTTTTATTTATTTCTGTATGTGTATGAATGTACTGTCTGCATGCAAGTCTGTGCACCCATGTCGTGCAATGCTGCAGAGGTCAGAAGAGGGTCTCGGATTCCCCTGGAACTGGAGTTCTCCTGGAATTGGAGTTTCAGACGGTTCTTGGCCGCCATGTGGGTGCTGGGGATTGAACCTGGGTCCTCTGTAAGAGCGGTCTGCACTCTTAACCGCTAGGCCATCTCATTCTTAGAGGTGATTCTGAACCTCAGTCCCCTAGGACCCTGACTAATGACAGACAACTAGCCCTGCAAAAGGTAGCTGCTGCCATAGACTCACAATTTGTCACTAATATTGACTATTCTAAGCCCTTGTCTTATTTAATTTTCAACACTCTATACTCTCCCACTGCAGTGTTCTGGCAGTCTGCACCCATCATGTGGGTACATTTGCCCTCTTCCCCCCAAAAAGTTATTTATCCCTACTATACCTCAGTTGCTGACCTTATCCGACTTGGCCAGGAAACCAGTAGAAAATATTTTGGTAGAGATCCAGAAAATATTGTACAGCCATATGCCAAAATTCAATTAGGTTGACTGTTACAAACCACTGAAGAATGGGCTATAGCTTGTGCATCATTCTTGGGGAATTTAGATAACCATTACCCCCTTGATAAGTTTATACAGTTCTGCAACAGACATGAGTTTATATTTCCAAAAGTTACCTCCTCTGAGCCTCTCCCAAACGCTTTACTCATATTTACAGACGGGTCCTCATCAGGCCGTGCTGCTTATCATTATCAAGATAAAACTGTTTCTTTTACTACTCCCTCCAAATCCGCCCAATTAGTAGAGCTCTATGCACTCCTAGCTGTTTTCCAGGCCTTCCCTCATTCCCCGCTAAATATTTACACTGATAGAGCTTACTTGGCTCTGTCCATTCCTTATCTAGAAACAGCCAGTCAGCTAAAACATACCTCTACCGCTGCTCAGCTCTTTGAACAGTGTAGAACTCTGATCATCCATAGACAGCACAAATTTTATTTAGGACACTTAAGGGCTCATTCAGGGTTACCTGGTCCACTGTACATGGGCAATGATAAAGCAGATCTCGCTACTCGATTAATTATGATCTCTCAACCCATGTCTCCCATTGACCTAGCAATTCAAGCTCATTCTCTACATCATCTTAATGCCGTGTCACCCACTCGCCTGTTTTTTTTTTGTTGTTGTTGTTGTTTTTTAATTTTATTTATTTCCATATGTGTGTGAATGTATTGTCTACATGCAAGTCTGTGCACCCATGACGTGCAACGCCGCGGAGGTCAGAAGAGGGTGTCAGACTCCCCTGGAACTGGAGTTCTCCTGGAATTGGAGTTTCAGATGGCTCTCGGCCACCATGTGGGTGCTGGGGATCGAACCCGGGTCCTCTGCAAGAGCAGTCGGCACTCTTAACCGCTAGGCCATCTCTCCAGCCCCCCCCCCACTCGCCTGTTTTACACCTAGGTGTAAACCCTAGAGGTCTCGTAACCCAATGCCTTATGGCAGATGGATGTCACTCATTATCCTGAATTTGGCAAATTAAAATATGTTCATGTCTGTATTGTTACATTTAGTGGCTTCATCTTTGCTACTCTCCAACCAGGAGAAGCTACAATAAATGTCATTACACATCTTCTACAAACCTTTCCTGCCCTAGGCATTCCTACCACCATCAAAACTGACAACGGCCCAGGATACACTAGTGCCTCTTTCAAGACTTTTTGTAAAAAATTAGCTATTAATTTAAAAACAGGCATTCCCTACAACCCCCAAGGACAAGGCATAGCTGAAAGAGCTCATCAGACACTCGAATCCTATTTTGAAAAAGTAAAAAAGGGGGAATGGTACCCTACCAAAGGGTCCCCACATAACATTCTTAATCATACACTCTTAATTTAAATTTTTTTAACCTTGGACGGTGATGGATGCACGCTGTAGAAAGATTTTGGAAGTCCACAACAAAAGAACATTATGCCTTAGTCATGTGGAAAGATCCTCTTACTAATAAATGGAATGGACCTGATCCAGTCCTTATCTGGGGATGAGGATCAGTATCTACTCCAAAGAAGCTGATTCAGCCAGATGGCTGCCTGAGAGATTAATAAGACAAACTAACCCATTATCCAGGAATAACTCCCATTCCTGAGATAAATCTAACCCTTTTCATTCACAGGCAGTACAAAGTGTTGCATTTTATGATCGTGAACCTCCTATTCAGCATTTACACACCTTGAGATTTCCTGACCTCCAATATCCATGAGCCTTGGAATATAACCTGGCAAATCATTGCACCCCGCTCTCGGTCTGTGGTGACCCAAGTCAGTGGAACTCACCCTCGAGGTACCTAGTGGCCTTCACTGAAAGTAGATATATGTTACCTGCTCTCCCAGGATCCTGAATCCAGCAAGTTTACTAAGGGCAAGCCCCCCCCGCCCCCCCGGCGCGGCCATCCCGGATGCCATACAAATTCGGCAATAGACGTGTAAAAAAGACTGGTTTTTATGCCTGCCCTGCAGTTAACAGCTGGGGGAGGGGACGTGGGGGACACAGTGATTATTATTGTGCTTACTGGGGATGTGAGACCTCTGCTGAGGGGTGGGTACCTTCATCTAACTATCCTCATTAGCTGAGGTTGTCCTGCAAAATCGTAGAGGCCTAGATCTGTTACTATTACAACAGGGAGGTTTGTGTGCTGCCCTAAAAGAAGAGTGTTGCTTCTATGCTAATCATTCTGGCATGGTTAAAGATTCCCTACAAAAAGTAAGAGAAGGTTGACAACATAGAAAGTTACAAAGGGAAAAAGAACAAGGCTGGTTCAGCAATTGGTTTAATACTTCTCCTTGGCTGACCACTCTTTTGCCTACCATTCTCGGTCCTTTACTTGGGCTCCTCCTCATGATATCTCTGGGTCCAATGCTACTTAATAAACTGATGGCATTTATCCGATCCCAAATCGAGGCTATTCAAGCCAAACCTCTCCAGGTCCATTACCAACATTTGCTTATGGAGGATTTTTCCTCTTCTTATGCTGAGACCCATAACTATGATAATACAGCTTGCTAAGTTGCTTTGCCAAAGATGGGTAATGGAACCATAGCCCCAGGCTAGCCTACCCTACCAAGCTAAGACAGGGGGACGACACTGGAGGTCGCCTACCCAAAGATGGCTAAGGAGGGTGTCTGGGCAGATTCAAACCTAAGACAGGCACAACTTCAGTCTCTTCTGCTTTTTTTATGTAATAACAAAAAAGGGGGGCCTGTGGGGCTCTTGGAAGAGTTTAGCCATCTAGTAATTTTCCACTAGCAGCTTCCCAGCACTGAAATAGTCACAAGGAGGTTGAAGTCCATTGTGACTTATCACAGGAGGTGCTACAAATGTTTGCTTTAAGTAAAGATCTGTATCTGCACATTCTTTCCAATATGCAAGCACTGAGGTGCCTGTGGTTTGGCAATGCTTCCTCATTCCCTACCCTTTATATTCTACTTGTGTTCCTACAATAAACGAGACTTGATCAGAACCTGTCTTGTCTCCATTCCTTGCGTCTCTTGCCCCTTCCCCTCACTCCTTCTCTTCCAGGACCCCGTTGACTGACCGGCAGGATGGGTCAACACACAACGGCTACTCTCTAACAATTACAGGGGTTGTAAAATCTGGGCATGATGAGTTCGAGATCAAGGAGAAGAGAGGAGAAAAAACTATCAGCATGAAGGGAAGAGGTTTGGAAGACAGGCAGAGACAGTCACCTGATATATAGGACAGGTGATGTGAATTCAGATGAACAAGAGTTTTAAACTTAAGACACTCTTGTAGGTGTGTCTCATACCTAAACCCATGCCTAGTGTAGACTGTGGAAGAGACATTACTGTTATTTTCTCTGCTAGAGATGGAACCGAGAGCTTCACACATACTATCACTGGGCAACACTGGCAGCCTCATACTATCACTGGGCTACACTGGCAGCCTCAAAGGAGTGTTTCTGACATTAACAAGTCAAATACAAGCTGTGGTTGGTTTTTCTCTTTTTCTTCTTCCTCTCTCCTCTTCTCCTCTCCTCTCTTCTCTTCTCTTCTATCCCCTCCCCTACCTCCCTCCCCACCCCCCCACCTCCAGGGTCTCACTATGAAGCTCTGCCTGGCTTTGAACTCCTAGAGATCCATCGACCTGCCTGCACCTCCCTAGTGCAGATGTAGAGAACTCACTATGTAGATCAGGCTGGCCTTGAACTCACAGAGATCTGCCTGCCTCTGCCTCCCAAGTGCTGGGATTAAAGGCATGGGCCATACTCGGCCCATTAAAACTTTGTAGGACAATGGAAAAATCTGTGTGCAGCCCTAATTACCTGAACTTAGAGATGCTACCACAGTTCATCATTATAATAACTACATTCCCGTAGGCATAGATAATCTATAACATAACATGGGTGGTGCAGCCCAAATTCACAACAGGTCTTCCTTCCTTATCGAGTTTTCCCTGGGAACACCCTCACAGACCCCCCAGCAATGGGCTTCAGTAATTTCCTGGATGCTTTTCAACCCAGTAGATAAAAAAGATTAATCACCACAGTCTAAAATCCTGACTCAGATGTTAGAATCCACCCCTGGGGCTGGAGAGATGGCCTAAAGGTTAAGAGAGATGACTGCTCTTACAGAGGACTCAGGTTCCATTCCCAGCACCCACATGGTGGCTGAGAACCTTCTTTAACTCCAGTTCCAGGGGAATCTGATGCCCTCTTCTGACCTCCGCAGCACTGCATGACACGGATGCACCAAACCTACATGCAGACAGTACATCCATACACATATAAAAAAAAAAAATTAGTAGCCAGGCATGGTGGTATACGCCTTTAATCCTAGCACTCGGGAGGCAGAGGCAGGAGGATCTCTGTGAGTTCAAGGCCAGCATGGTCTACAGAGTGAGTTCCAGGTCAGCTGGGGCTACAGGGAGACCCTGTCTCAAAAAGACAAAAAGAAAAAAAAAAAAAAAGACTCCACCCTTAATGATATTTTCTAATTACAAACAGAAGAGGGGGGGTTATCTGTGGGCTATCATGAAGCACAGATACAAAACTGCAAAGAAATCAGGGCTGGGGAGATGGCTCAATGGTTAAGAGCACTGACTCCTCTTGAAGAGGACCAGGGTTTGATTCCCAGCACCCACATGGCAGCTCACAACTATTCATAACTCCAGTTCCAGGGAATCCAAACCCTCTTCTGACCTCCGTGGGCATTGCCACAACACAGGTGCACCTAACCACATTTAAGTAATACAATTATACACATAAAAGTATAAAGCCGGGTGTGGTGGCACACACCTTTAATCCTAGCACTTGGGAGGCAGAGGCAGGCGGATCTCTGTGAGTTCAAGGCCAGCCTGGTCTACAGACTGAGTTCCAGGACAGCTGGAGTTAAAGGGAGACCCTGTCTCAAAAAGACAAAATAAATAAATAAATAAATAAATAAATAAATAAATAAATAATTTTTTAAGTTGCAAGAAAAACCCTATTTCATCTTAATGTATCACAAGCACTCTGGTCAATTTTCTTTCTAGCATTAAAGAAAAAAGTCAGCCGGGCATGGTGGTGCACGCCTTTAATCTTAGCACTTGGGAGGCAAAGGCAGGAGGATCTTTGTGAGTTCAAGGCCAGCCTGGTCTACAGAGTGAGTTCCAGGACATCTGGGGCTACAGGGAGACCCTGTCTCGAAAAGACCAAAAAAAAGAAAAAAATCTATTACACGTTCAGTTTACAATATGCTTTTTCAAGTATAATTTAACAAGAATTTAAATCTTTATTGTTTTTCCCCTTTATAGGGCTTCATCTAATAAACTAACTCCCCCCAAACCCCACATACTCACGCCACTAAATTTTGTTTAGACTGCTCAAAGTTCATATTATCATTTTTTAATTAAGAAGTGATTTTTCTACCAAAAAAAGGAAAAAACTAAAAAAAGAGAGCCAGGCGTGGTGGCGCGCGCCTTTAATCCCAGCACTCGGGAGGTAGAGGTAGGGGGATCTCTGTGAGTTCAAGGCCACCCTGGTCTACAGAGCAAGCTCCAGGACAGCAGGTACTAAAAGGGAGACCCTGACTCAAAAATACTAAAAAAAGGAAAAAACTAAGAAGTGATTTTTCTTTTTTTTTAAATTTTTGTTTATTTTTTATGTGTATGAATGTACTGTCTGCATGTAGGTTTGTGTACCGGTGTCGTGCAAAGCCTTGGAGGTCAGAAGAGGGTGTTGGATTCCCCTGGGACTGGAGTCAAAGACAGTTCTCAGCCGCCATGTGGGTGCTAGGGATCAAACCCAGGTCCTCTGCAAGAGCAGTCGGCACTCTTAAACGCTAGGCCATCTCTCCAGCCCCAGAAGTGATTTTTCAAAATAAGCAAATCACAGGGATTAAAGCTTCAGAGATCATAAATGCCCCCCCCCCAAAAAAAACCAACAAGAGAACCTTGAGGACCAGATGACCTCAAGAAAACAAAAACCTTGGTAACCAGAAGTAAATAATCAGTAAGGCCTGAGAAATTGTACTTCAGATATAAAGCTTGAGATCTTAATAAATAAACAAAAAGAAAAAAGAGAGAGCACTGTTGTTTGGCCTGTCTTTAATTCTTACTGGCAAGTGCATCTACTCTGTGGCTGCTACTGCTTTTGCCACTCTTCAAGACATGAGACACAGCTTTTTTAACCTTCCCAGATGGAATGAAGACTCATGTCTCCAAGAATCCTCCAAACCTTCAATGCCAGATGGGGACTACTGAGATACCCAGTTTGTGGACTAAGTAGCTAAGGGGATTTCAGCCTCATCAGAGTATAGACTGCCATTGTTGGACTACCCAGGCTGTATCATGGAGGCCAGTACAGAGGGATCAAGACAGGACACATGCTTACTGGACTTTATTTGGGGGACCATGGGAGGGAAAGACCCCAGTATGGAGCAGAAGGGCAGAATTGATGGTTGTTTGGGCTTGCCAAGGAGGAACCTCTGAGTTCTTCCTTTTTTTTTTTTTTTTTTTTTT
>VZQC01008976.1:827034-853256 GCA_009823505.1 Rhizomys pruinosus | reverse complement strand
AGGAAAATGGCTGGAGCTAGAGGACATCATGCTGAGTGAAGGAACACAGTCCCAGAAAAACAAACGACGAATGGTATCCCTCATCTGTGGATGCTAGTGCCAATTACCCAGTTGTAAGTATTTCTTGGGTAGGGCCCCCTGAGCTTTTGTACAAAGCAGTTGGGTGTAATGCATTTTGGAAACAACAACAACAACAACAACAACAGAAAAGACTGCATCAAAGAACTGACTGAAACAGTGAACTTCTGCTCAAAACAGTCAACTTCCCCATGGAAAATATTGAGAAAGACTAAATGATGAAAAGCATGTTTGGCAGAATGCATGAGCTCTGGTGGGGTGGGGGAATGGGTGGGAACACTGGTCTAGATTTGTTAAAAATAAATAAATTAAAAAAAAAAAAAAAAGAACGCACCTCTACCCACTGAGATATCTTATTATGACTTGTTTTATGAACTACACCAAAGTGTATCTTGGTAAGTTTTTCATGTACACTTAAAAGAACAATTAATCGATTTTTCAGGGTTTCTCAATTAGATAATAAATAAATCCTTAAAAAGTAAAAATAAAAAGGGTCAAAAGTATCAAACAGATGAAAGTGATAAATTATCCTATTTATTTTCAATGAAGTTACTGCTTTTTGGTTTGTCAGTTTTATCAATTGTGTACTTTCCATTTATGTCAAGTTCTTGTCTATACGATGTAAACACATCAAACAGTTAAATCAACAGAATTTAATGACCAAGTATACTGTCTAACAACGTCAGCTACAAGTGAATTTCAACTTTCTTTTAATTATCAGCTGTGTCTTTTCTTTTTTCGGTCTTTTTGAGACAGGGGCTATCTGTAGCACCAGCTGGCCTGGAACCCACTATGTAGACCAGGCTGGCCTTGAACTCACAGAAATCCACCTGCCTCTGCCTCCCAAGTGCTGGGACTAAAGGTGTGTGCCACCACATGCAGTTCGGCTATGTCTTTTCAAGTATGACTTACTGGAAAATTCTACCAAAATTTTGAGGGGGAAAACAAAAGCTATCTATTGCTAAGTCATCCTAAGAGTCAGCATTACCCACAAATACCCAAATAAGACAATTACCAGAAGAGTACAATAGAGTGTTCCACATGAATTTAGATGCAAAAATGGAAAATCAAACAAAAGTAAAAGTGCACAAAATTTTAGAAGTTAAAAAAATTCAACAACACCTAAAATCTATCAAGTTAGTGAGATACTCAGTGAGTAAAAGCACTTGCCATGTAACCTGCTGATCGGAGTTTGACCCCTGGACTCTATGGTAGAAAGAGAACAAGTTCTCTGTTATCCTCAGCCTCCGCATGTGTCTCACAGCATGCATGGGCCCATTTTAATCTCCCTGTAACTCTCCCTCACACAATAATATAATTAAACCAAATTTAAATATATATAATGAACAAATTTTATCTCAAGAAAGCAATTTCAGTCCAGTATTTAAGTATCAAGAAATATGAAACAGGGCTGGAAAGATGGCAAAATGGTTAAAAGCACTTTCTGCTCTTGCAGAGGACCCAAGTTCAGCTCCTAGCACACACAATGGGGAGCTCACAATCACCTGTAACTCCAGCTCCAGGGGTTATGATGCCCTCTCTTGCCTCTGTGGGCTCCTGCATGTATGTGGTACACACAGTCTCACTCAGGTACACACATAAAATAAAGTACTATGAAATAAATAGCAAACAAACGCCAGGCGTGGTGGCACATGCCTTTAATCCTAGCACTTGGGAGGTAGAGGCAGGCGGATTCTTTGTGAGTTCAAGGCCAGCCTGGTCTACAAAGTGAGTTCCAGAACAGCTGGTGCTACAGGGAGACCCTGTATCGAAAAGACNTGATTCATCTATAAAGTAAAAATAATATTTGTCTTGCTTGTATGGTGGAATAGCACAGATTTAAAAAACAACATATACATTTTATCAATTGGAGAGATATAAACGGATGGTAGCAATACAGATGGATGACTGTATTCATGGCACTCTTTGATATTAAGAATGCAACAGCTTCTCCTAAATCAAAAAAGCAAACAAAGAAAAGCTGTCAAGACTATTTCAAGAGATGGCAGGAAGACCACTTAAATTCCATTTACACCTCTAAAATAATCCCTCAGCATTTTAGGTAGAAAAATTAAAAATCCATAGCTAACTAATGGTTACTGAATGCTTTCCACCCAACATCAGAAATAAAACAAGAATGCTTATTTTCACATGTACCCAACACTAGATTACAGGTTCTGGTAGATTAATAAGTAAATGAAAAATGGATCATCCAGTTAGAAACGATGACGGTAAAAATAAAACTAGTAAGGAGGAGGTGAGACGGTGCGGTGGGTAAAGGCACTAGAGGCACAAGCCTAGGAACTTCAGTTTAATTCTCAGAAACCAAGAAAGGTGGATGAAGTCTAAGAAGTTGTCCTCTGACTTCCACACACACATGTATATGCACACACGCATGCGTGCGGGTGTGTGCACACATGAACAACACTTAGTGAGTGAGCTTATCAAAGTTGTATGAGGAAATGAGGCACGAAAACTGAAATTAAACATGCCTGAGAGGTTAACCTCGAGAAACTTGCTTTGTACCCTAAGGATACAAGTTCAGATCTAGTACCCACGTAATAAGCTTGGCCTCACACAAATGCATGTACGTCCAGCTCCCAGAGCACAGCACCTGTACACGCCTGTACCCATAAACTCCTGCAGACCCATGCACAAATAAATCAACACTAAAGCGTACATAGCATCCACACGAATTTGATAAATCATACAAAAGGCTTTACATTTTTTAAAAAAATATTTAATTCCCCGGGAACTGGAGTTAAAGACGGTTGTCAGCTGCCATGTGGGTGCTGGGAATCGAACCCGGATCCTCTGCAAGAGCAGTCGGCGGTCTTAACCGCTAGGCCATCTCTCCAGCCCCGATTTTACATTTTAAAACCTTGCTAAGAGAATTAGTGTCAAGATGGACTCCATTCGAGGAAAATAAGACCCAATATTACAAGATGTCAGCAATGTTTTGATTCATTGTAAATCTACAGGGTTTTATTTTCTTATTACTATTTTTTTTTCCCCAAACATGTTCTTACTATGTAGCCCAGGGTATCCTCTCTCTACAGGCTAGCAGGGGAATTTGTTACATTAAAAAAAAAAAAAAGTAGGGCTGGGCGTGGTGGCTCACGCCTTTAATCCTAGCACTTGGGAGGCAGAGGCAGTTGGATCTTTGTGAGTTCAAGGCCAGCCTGGTCTACAGAGCAAATTCCAGGCCAGCTGGGGCTACAGGGAGACCCTGTCTCAAAAAGACCAAAAAAAAGTAGGGGCCAGCTGTGGTGGTGCACGCCTTTAATTCCAACACTCCCGAGACAGAGGCAGGCAGATCTCTGTGAGGTAAAGGCCAGCCTGGACTACATAATGAGTTATAGGCTAGCTGGGGCTACAGGGAGACCCTGTCTCAAAAACACTAATAACAATAAATAAAATAATAAAGTAGTAGTAAAAACAAATTGTAATAGAAAAACATAAAATCTACAAAGGCCAAAGTAACATTGAAAAAAAAAAACCTGCAAAACTTTATAGTATCTGCTTTCAAGATTTATCATACAGCTGGCATAAGGAAAGAATCAAATCCTGGCATGAATGCTCATGTCCTGTGGTTCCTGTAATTTAGGGTCCCAGACAGCTGAGGCAGGATTCCTGTTGAATTCAGTGCTGATTTGGATTAAACAGTGAGACCCAAGCCAGATTAGGCTACGGCACTAGATCTACAAAAGAATCAGAAAATGCAGAAATGTATATACTATGTGGTAAATCTACTACTATGTGGTAAATCTACATTTAGTACTTTTCTTGTCTTTTTGAGACAGGGTCTCCCTTTAGTCCTAACTGGCCTAGAGCTCACTCTATAGACCAGGGTGGCCTTGAACTCACAGAGGTCCAACTGCTTCTTGCCTCCTGAGTGCTGGGATTAAAGGCCACCACGCCCGGTTACACTTAATAATTTATTATTTTTTTATGTGTATGTGTACTGTCTGCATGTAGGTTGGTGCACTTGTGTCATGCAATGCCACAGAGGTCAGAAGAGGGCGTGAGATTCCCCTGGAACTGGAGTTAAAGACAGTTCTCAGCCACCATGTGGGTGCTGGGGATCAAACCCGTCTCTGTGAGAGCAGTCGGCGCTCTTAACCGCTAGGCCATCTCTCCAGCCCTGGGAGGCAGTGATTTCTAAAACATGAAGAGGAAATTTTGTTTAAAAAGATTTCTATTTGTGTATATGCTGTGTGTGGGTGCCATGGAAGCCATGAGAATGCTAGATGCCCTGGAGCTGGAGTTCTAGGTGTCTGTGGGGGCTGCTCTAGCTTGTTACATGGCTGCTGGGAACCAAAGCCCCTCAAGAATCAGCATTCGTAACTACTGAGCCATCTCTATGCCCCAAGAAGAAACTTTTGTAGTAATGAGCATGGATATTATCTTGATGGCAGATTGTTTACATGAGTAAACAGTTATACTTGAAATATATGTTAATATTTTGTCAATGATATCCCAATGAAGATATTAAAGGACTTTGGGTGGTTAGTTAAAACAAGTAAATTCATGATCTATGGTGCAGCCACCAAAAATTATCAAGCTTATAGACAATATGTGTGTGTGTGTGTGTGTGTATATATATATATATATATATATTGCTTGCCTGCCTCTGCTTCCCTAGTGCTAGGATTAAAGGCGTATGCCACCAACCCTGGCTTAAGGACGGTTCTTAGCTGACATGTGGGTGCTGGGAATAGAACCTGGGTCCTCTGCAAGAGCAGTTGCTAACCACTGAGACATCTCTCCAGCCCCACATCTAGCGTTTTAAGTATGATGTGGTGTGGGGAATTTCTTTTCCGGTCTTGTCTATTGGGTGTTCTGTGTGCTTCTTGTATTTGTACAGTTTTGTCTTTTTACAGTTTGGGGAAATTTTCTTTTATTATTCTGTTGAACATCTGATCAATTATTATTGTCTTGGGATTCTTCTCCTTCCTCATCATCATAGGGATCTATGATGTGGAGATTTGGTCTTTTCATAGTGTCCCACATTTACTGGTTGTTCCACTCGTGTTGTTTAATTTTTCATCATCTTTACTTGAGCATTCTAGTTCTGTGTTATTCTGCAGATCTGATATTCTTTTTTTCTGCTTCATCCATTCTGCTTCTGAGGCATTCTCCCATCCTTTCCTGTTGGATTAGTGCTCTATTTCCTTTTTCATTTCTTCCTGTGATATTTTTTATAAAATACTGGATATTTAAATTACTTTTCATGTATTTTTATGTTTCTGAGTGTTTTACCTGCATCTATGTTAATTCAGCATGTATACCCTGGAATTAAAATTACAGAAAGTTATCAGCCACCTGGTGCACGTGAAGAAGTGAACCTGGGTCCTCTGCAAGAGCTCTTAACTGCTGAGCCATCTCTCCAGCCCCAATATTGGGTTTTAAAAAAGGTCATCTTTAGTGCTGGGCGAAGTGGCGCATGCCTTTAATCCTAGCACTTGGGAGGCAGAGGCAGGTGGATCTCTGTGATTTCAAGGCCAGCCTGGTCTACAGAGTGCGTTGCAGGACAGCGAGAGCTATAAGGGAGACCCTGTCTCAAAAAGACCATAAAAAAGGCTTCAAATTAGCATATGTATGACTTTCCATTTATGAAAAGAAATAAATCAATGTAACTAAGTAGTGAGATTCCAACAGATTTTGGTCATACATCCAATTTTTGTTACTTTTAAATTTGTGCTTCAAATGACAAATACCAGCTGAATCAAATGTAAAATTAATAGCCTTAACCTGTCCCAACTACTAATTAATTCTCTTGTCCAAGGTGAACCTTGTCTAAACATTTTAATAGTCTTAGGTATATTATCTTTTTAATATATTTTATTTATTTTTGTATGTGTATGAATGTACTGTCTGCATGTAGGTTTGTGCACCCGTGTTGTGCAATGCCTCGGAGGTCAGAAGAGGGTGTCAGATTCCCCTGGAACTGGAGTTAAAGATGGTTCTCAGCCGCCATGTGGGTGCTGGGGATCGAACCCGGGTCCTTGGGTCCTCTGAAAGAGCAGTTAGTGCTCTAACTGCTAGGCCATCTCTCCAGGACCAAAGTATATTATCTTATATAACTCCCAGAAATAATCAAAACCAAACACATACACTTACTTTAAATACGCAAAATTGCCGGGCGTGGTGGCGCACGCCTTTAATCCTAGCACTTGGGAGGGAGAGGCAGGCGGATCTTTGTGAGTTCAAGGCCAGCCTGGTCTACAGAGTAAGTTCCAGGACAGCTGGGGCTACAGGGAGACCCTGTCTCAAAAAGACAAAAAAAAAAAAAAAACCCACGCATATTTGTACTCATTGCAGAATAACATGCATGGTATTTTGGAAGATGCTTCTTTCTCGTTTAATTTATTGAGAAAGTTTCTTCTGGAGCTGTAGAGATGGCTCTTGTTCTTAACTATTTGTACAATGGAGCTTGGCTCCCTATATACATGTTACTAGCTGGGCAGCCCGCATATGCCTGTAGCTCCAGCTTCAGGGCATCTACACCCTCTTTTGGCCACTTCACACAAGTACACTCACACATACATGCACACGTGTGTGAATGCACACGTGTTTTACTGTTTTTCTTGCCACAAAACTACTCTCTCTCTCTCTCTCTCCTGTTCCTTTTACTACTGAAAATATGCCAACAACAACAAAAAATATACATCCCACCCCTTACTTAAGTACTTTTTAACAGGCATTGTCAGATTTAGTTCCAAAAATGTTAAATTTCCATTCTATCTCGGGCACCTCAGACTTTCATTTCTTCCACTACCACAGGTACATGATAATGTATTTATTTGTTTTTGTTTTTTATTTTGGGGGAGTTTTTTGGCCTTTTTGAGATAGGGTCTCCCTGTAGCCCCAGCTGTCCTGGAACTCACTCTGTAGACCAGGCTGGCATTGAACTCACAAAGATCCACCTGCCTCTGCCTCCCAAGTGCTAGGATTAAAGGCGTGTGCCACTATGCCCAGAGATAATGTATTTGTTAAATTACTACTTAAAATTGTATTAAGGAAGCTGGACGTGGTGGTGCATGCCTTTAATCCTAGCACTTGGGAGGCAGAGGCAGGTGGATCTTTGTGAGTTCAAGGCCAACCTGGTTTACAGAGTGAGGTCCAGGACAGCTGGGGCTACAGGGAGACCCTCTGTCTCAAAAAGACAAAAATAAAAAAATTATATTAAGGAATGAGTGATAATCTTTTCCTATTTTCAGTAGTATTTTTCTGTAAATTTTCTATTTACATATCTTATGGATTTTTTTTTTAATTTTTTTTTAATTTTATTTTTATTTTTTTATTTTTGTATGTGTATGAATGTATTGTCTGCATGCAGGTCTGTGCACCCGTGTCGTGCAATGCCGTGGAGGTCAGAAGAGGGTCTAGGATTCCCCTGGAACTGGAGTTCTCCTGGAATTGGAGTTAAAGACGGTTCTTAGCCGCCATGTGGGTGCTGGGGATCGAACCCGGTCCTCTGCAAGAGCGTCGGTGCTCTTAACCGCTAGGCTATCTCTCCAGCCCCATGGATTTTTTTATTAGTGTGTTTTTAAGTCTCTGCAGGTATTCTCCTCAGGTAATTGTGGGGGTTTTTTTTGTTTTTGTTTTTTTGCTTTCATGTCTATTTGGTCTTTTTTTGCCAGGACAAAATTTACAATTTAATTATGACTCTACATGGAGTTTTCTCTAATAAATATAAGCTATTTTTGAAAACCACACCATTAGGGAAAAAACATAAAAGAAATATGCATTTTAATTAAGCTGAAATTAAGACAAGGAAAAGTATCTCCTTCCCCCTTTCCTACTACATATACCAAAAAAGATTTAACAAGACACAGCATCGGGGCTGGAGAGATAGCCTAGTGGTTAAGAGTGTCAACTGCTCTTGCAGAGGACCCAGGTTCAATCCCCAGCACCCACATGGTGGCTGAGAACCATCTTTAACTCCAGTTCCAGGGGAATCCGACACCCTCTTCTGACCTCCTCGGCATTGCACGACACGGGTGCACAAACCTACATGCAAACAGTACATTCATACACATAAAAAATAAAAAAAAAATTTTTTAAATGTTAAAAAAAAAGACAGAGTCTTAAAAGCCTATAATCAAGATGATGGCCATGGCTACCCACACATGCACTCCTAGCAATTAGAAGGCTGAGGAGGAGAGTCACAAGTTCAAATCCAGCTTGGGCCCCATATAGAGGTCCTGTCTTTAAGCAACAATGACAGAAGTCCATCATCCAGTATCTGTGCTGAGTAGGTAAGCTACTACTACTTTATTCAAGTTATGGATTTCTGAGAATACAAGGAAGGATTGTAAAAATAAACATGAGAAAGGCTCCCTTGAAGAGGACAACAGTGATAAATAATTCCACCCTGATGACCCGGGCCTCAGGCCAGAGGACCAGAATGAGTGGGCCACGGTGAGCTGTAATGGATTTAGCAGCCTTCTACAGATAATGTTTATACTCTGACACAAAGAAGACTGACAAAGCATTTGACTGACACAATTCTTACCAATTATATGGCATTTCAATAAGAGAGTAAAATAATTTCAAAACAAATAAAATGATTTAGTTAACATAGGTTGTTTAAAAAACACATGAATATTCCTATAAATTTGCAAGTACACACTTGAATTAAAAATCATCTAATTCTATTTTTTGTTAGTGAATGAAACTGGAAAACTTACCAACAGGTTACTACTATAGCAGTAGTCTGTATAAGATGGGGGGAGAAAAAGCTTACAAGCTACTACAGGTGAAGACAGTGTGTCCCACAGGAAACAGCAGAATTGTGGGCTACCTGAGGCTTGTATACTGTTTTTAGAGAGAAAGAAATGTGATTTTTTTGTTGTTGGTGGTGGTGTTTTTGAGACAGGGTCTCCCTGTAGCTCCGGGTGTCCTGGAAATTGGTATGTAGATCAGGCTGGACTTGAATTCACAGAGATCCACCTGCCTCTGGTCCCAAGTGCTGGGATTAAAGGCATGCCCCACCACGCCCAGCAAGAAATGTGATTCTTCTTTCTTTTTTTTTTTTTTTTTTGGTCTTTTCGAGACAGTGTAGTCCCAAGCTGTTCTGGTTCTAAGAAAAGAATGTTTGAGCAGCTACTTTTATTTAAAACCTTTTTAAAAAAAAAACAGTGTGTGTGTGTGTGTGTCTGTTTGTGTGTCTGTGTGTGTATGGACACACATGCCAAGCTCAGGACAGCTCCGGGGTTCTCTTCCACCTTTATATGAATTCCAGGGATAGACTACAAGTTGCCAGGCTTGCGCTATATAAGCACTTTTACCTGCTGTGTCCTTGGACAGTGACCTTTCTTGAATTAATCTACTTTGTACAAAGAACTGAGAATTGGAAGGGAAGCAAGCTTTGCCATTCCAGTGACTTATGTGGCCAACTGTCTTAATTGGTAGACCCCAAGTTGCCAGAATCTCATTTCATTACACTTCATCTAGCCTCAGACTTGTTTTTTCCTTCCATTCAGTCTCAAAACCTTGACCTGCAATTAAAGAGTCAAAGAGAAAACACTTGTTGAGAACCTTTGGTCATTTTGGACTCTCTTCCACATCTCTTTGTTCCATGGAAATACTGTTTTAGAATCTACACAACATACCCTTCAGAGAGAAAATTAACATCGCAATGGCATGTTCAAAAACTGCTTTCTTCACATCCACCTTAAACAGCCAAACATACTATCTGATTCATTCAAATAGGTGTGGTTGTTTTATTTAACAGATATGTTTATGAAAATGTGTGTAGTTCATGTTTGGGTGAACATGAAAATGTTAACAATATATTAGTTGATTCAAAATTCATATGAGGGGCTGGGGAGATGGCCTAGCGGTTAAGAGCGCCGACTGCTCTTGCAGAGGACCTGGGTTCGATCCCCAGCACCCACATGGCAGCTGAGAACCGTCTGAAACTCCAACTCCAGGAGAACTCCAGCTCCAGGGGAATCCGACGCCCACTTCTGACCTCCGCGGCATTGCATGACACGGGTGCACAGACTTGCATGCAGACAATACATTCGTATACATACAGAAATAAATAAAATTAATAAAAAAAATTAAAAAAAAATTCATATGAAAATCATTAACCCAAATGAAATTTCAAATGTATATGACTTTATTTTATTTTTTTGGTCTTTTGAGACAGGGTCTCCCTGTGGCCCCAGCTGTCCTGGAACTCACTCTGTAGACCAGGCTGGCTTTGAACTCACAAAGATCCACCTGCCTCTGCCTCCCAAGTGCTAGGATTAAAGGCGTGCGCCACCAGGCCTGGCACTAAAATGTATATGACTTTAAAGGAGAAAAAAATTCATAGAACAATCTAATTTTTCCTCTGATTTTTAACCTAAATAGGTTAAAATGCAAAGGACAATTTGTTTTAAGAGGAAAATACATAGACAAAAGCAAAGAAAATTATGTAATTTTAACATATAATAGAAAGTTAGTGGACTTATAACACTGAGACATTACAAAACAGAGAAACTGAAGTACAGGTGCCACTGGTACAAGGTCAGAACAGGAAGGGCTCAAAGGAAGTCATCCTATTGGGAAGAGCTGAAATGGTATACCAGCTCAGCAGTAGGCCTCTTTATAGCAGTTGATCTCAGTCCCTGAGTGTTCCCAAAGGACAGCTGTTGGGATCCAAGCCATGACTTTTACCATGGATGGGGCCACAGAACTGCCATGGCAGGCAGATTAGTCACCAGCCTTCAAATTGGACTCCAATATGAGCTGCTGCCCTACAGTCCTAAAGTCTTAGTTGGAGATTGTTGCTGGATTTAAGTTTTCCTCGCTAGAATGCTATTCCTGATATTTGCAGGTGAGAAGGCAAGGCTCTCTTGCCTCCATGTTTGGGCTCTATTACTACCCAAGATGGGTCACAGAAGGAAAGGCACACAAGCTTCTGATCCTCTCATACTTCAACACATTAGATCTGTTTTGTCTGGCTTTCTCCCCAGTCTCTGGTATCAGTGCTTACATGCGCACTCTTCTATCTTTATTTTCTTCATTGTATTGCATGTTCTTGAAATCCATGGTGCTTCATCTGTTCTGTTCAGGACACAACTTCCCCCAGTGGCAAATCAGGTACAAAAGTCCGGAAGTCACTCTGCTCACTTCCTGTCAGTGACTGAGTCCAGCTGTTCCTCTTCAATGCTAGATTGTTTCTCTTTTGACTGTTTTATTTTTTATTTTATTTTTTAAAATTTATTTATTATCTTTTATGTGTATGAGTGTATACTGTCTGCATGTAGGTTGATGCACCCGTGTCATGCAATGCCGTGGAGGTCAGAAGAGGGTCTGGGATTCCCCTGGAACTGGAGTTAAAGACGGTTCTTAGCTGCCATGTGGGTGCTGGGAATCGAACCCGGATCCTCTGCAAGAGCAGTCGGTGCCCTTAACCACTGAGCCATCTCTCCAGCCCCTTTACTTTTATTTTGTGGAATAGGGACTCATTGTATAGCCCTGGCTGACCTAGAACTCCATACACAGACCAGGCTACCCTCAAACTCAACAGAGATATGTGTGTCTCTACATCCTGAATGTTGGGATTAAAAGGGTATACCACTGGAGAGGACTTCAAGACTGTTTTGTATATTATTAATTTCATGAGTGAGTGTTTTACCTATGTCATATAATGTTCATGGAGGCCAGAAAAGGGAATCAGAGGGAGTTAAGGATAGTTGTCTCCATGTGGGTGCTGGGAACTGAATTTGGGTCCTCTGCAAGAGTAGCCAGTGTTTTTTTGTTTTGTTTTGTTTTTTTGTTTTTGTCTTTTTGAGATATGGTCTTCCTGTAGACCCAGCTGGCCTTGAACTCACAGAGATCTCCCTGCCTCTGCCTCCTGAGTGCTGGGATTAAAGGCATGTGCCACCACACCAAGCTTGTACCCTTGCTATTTTACCCAAAGACTCGAATACAAGTTAAATGTTTTTTTTTTATTAATTTTTTATTTATTTCTGTATATGTATGAATGTACTGTCTGCATGCAAGTTTGTGCACCCGTGTCGTGCAATGTCGCGGAGGTCAGAAGACGGTGTCGAATTCCCCTGGAACTGGAGTTCTCCTGGAACTGGAGTTTCAGACGGTTCTCGGCCGCCATGTGGGTGCTGGGGATTGAACCCGGGTCCTCTGTAAGAGCGGTCGGCGCTCTTAACCGCTAGGCCATCTCTCCAGGCCAAGTTAAATATGTTTTGAGTTTGAAATATTTTAAGGAAAAGGACTGCATCTTACTGTTTCCTCTGTTCTACTGCATCTAATATGGTCCTAGTCAGTAACAGATGCTCAGTGCAGACCAATTAAAGAATGACTTGCAAACAAGTTTAAATCTAAGTAATAGCTGATTAAATTTCCTTGTGTTAGAAAGGTAGTACACTTCTCTATTCCTATTTCAGAGGTGACAAAACTTTACTGTACAGAGGACTCCCCAGAAAGTAACGGGGAGAGCTTGAACCAGATCATAGGCTTCTACCAAAACCCCTTGTGGTTCCAACACAGTATCCTCTTCACAGCTCAACCTTGCTCCTGCACTTTCTCCTCTGACTTCCAGGTTCATTTTCACCCAGGTTTCATACTATTATTTCTTTTCTTTGTAGCAGGAGGTATGTGTAGTTTGCCAAAGGGGAATACGTATAGAATAGTTGTGTCGCCGGGCGTGGTGGCGCATGCCTTTAACCCTAGCACTCGGGAGGCAGAGGCAGGCGGATCTTTGTGAGTTCAAGACTAGCCAGGTCTACAGAGTGAGTTCCAGGTCAGCTGGGGCTACAGAGAGACCCTGTCTCGAAAAGCAAAAAAAAAAAAAAAAAGAATATTTTTGTCTGTTACTCCTATAAGGTAGTATATGTCAAGATATTGGACAAAAAAAACGCTGTGTGTTCCAAACAGTCAGCAGAGAGAGGCCAGCCTAGGATGCAACTGTGTCATCAGATGATTCCAGTGAGACCATTAGTAACATCTGACAGCTTTTCTTGCAGCAGTTTAGGCAGATCTGCATCTAAAGAACACTTTTGTGCTGCTTTTTCCATCATCAAAATAGACTGCAATATGAGCTGGAGAGATGGCCTAGTGGTTAAGAGTGCCGACTGCTCTTGCAGAGGACCCAGGGTTCAATCCCCAGCACCCACATGGCAGCTGAGAACTGTCTTTAACTCCAGTTCCAGGAGAATCCCATGCCCTCTTCTGACCTCCGTGGCATTGCACGACACGGGTGCACAAACCTACATGCAAACAGTACATTCATACACACACGCACAAAATAAATAAAAATAAAAAAAATAGACTGCAACTTAATTCAAGGTAAATATAGTACAAAGACCATCTCAATAGCACAAATTTCAAAGGCAGAGGAGTCAGCAACACAAATGGTTATCTTTCTCTCATCTCAATGCTTTTCATCTCTGAATGAAACTGGTGCCTTGAATATGTAAACCTGGATGGAGAAAAAAACAGATACTCCTGCTCTGTGAGTCCACAATGCCAGTGCTGTGCAGAGTGCAGCTTGCTGTGACCTAAAAGGAAAGAGACTGTCACAAGCCACAACACCCCACAGTGGAGGTCATCAATCCTTCAGCTTTTCACCTTGTCCATCTTGGTACTTACTATAGAAAACTACTGCTGGGTGGAGAGGTGCTGGTCATTTTTAGAGGTCAAACATCAGAAGGAGGTAAATCACATGGTAAGTACAAGTGAAAATTGTCTGAACAGGTGACATCAGATTATTACTCAATTAAATCACAGATTTTCTTTTTTAATTTTTTTATTATTATTTATGTGTATGAGTGTACTGTCTGCATGTAGGTAGATACATCCATGTCATGCAATGCTGTGGAGGTCAGAAGAGGACATCGGATTCCTTTGGAACTGGAATTGAGGACGGCTCTTAGCCACCATGTGGGTGCTGGTAATCAAACCCGGGTCCTCTGCAAGAGCAGTCGGTACTCTTAACCGCTGAGCCATCTCTCCAGCCCGATTCCAGATTTTCTATAAAAACTATTGTAAGCATATGTTGTGTGTTATCTGCACATCTGAACAGTTTAAGTCACCGAAAACACTGAGTTTTCACGACAGTTGCCAATTCAAGTATTTTCCACTAATGTATCTAAATTATGACTCATAAGAGACAATCAAAACGGTATTCTAACTTGTAACTTATCTAAAAATAATCATGGAGGCCAGAGGTGTAACTCAGTGGTAGAGTATATAATTGTTTTTTGAGTATATAATTATTATGCACAGACAGACTCTGGTTCAATTCCCAACTTATAATTCATTTATTTTGAATATACACAACTTTTAAAGTCCTACATTCTATTACCATAACTTAAAGAAAATGACAGTATACAGTTAGTTCAATCTTAGTACCTCAAATGTTTGTTGAACAGTAATAAACTATAAAGCCAAGAAAGTGAACGTTTTCGGCAATCAACTTTTATGAAAATGTGACCTGAGGGGCCATCCAGAGATGGCTCAGCCAAAAGTTCTCATTATGAGTTTGATTCCCTGATGCTAAGGAAGCAGAAGAAAGCCAACTCCTGAACATTATTTTTATCCTCTGACATCCTACCCATGATAGCAATGCCCCTCTTTGATGCACCCATACACACCAATGACAATAAGCAAAAAATTAATATATTATATATAACAATATATTATATATATATTATATATATTAATATATTATATATATATTATATATATATATTAGAGGCTAATGAGGTGAATATGATCACATCATATACAAATCAATTGTCAAAAAAAAATTGTACCAAAATAGCTGGGTGGAGGAAAGCTCACTCAGCAGAATGCTTGCCCTAGCATGAATGTGAATCTGCTTCCAGCCCCAGTACCAAATTTCTGAGGAACATTATTATAATTTACTTTGTATATATTCTTTCTATTCATACAACTGAAGACTAAGAAGGTAAATTTTAATATTGGACAGCCTACAGATTCTTGTGTGTGTGTGTGTGTGTGTGTGTGTGTGTGTGTGTGTGTGTTTGAGACAGGATCTCCCTGTATCCCCAGCTGTCCTGAAACTCACTATGTAGACCACTGTCCTCAAACTCCACCTGCCTCCAGAGTGCTAGGATTAAAGGCATGCACCACCACATCCGGCTTATAGTTTCTTTTTAAAAAGATAAAAAATCCTGATCTAAATACTTCACACATCATTTGAATCCTTCATGAATTATACAGATAATAAAGTATGACAGTAATAGCATGCTGCTATCACATTACAAAAGGTATCATAGTTTTTAGACAGGACTGAATATATCAGCAAACACTGAACATCATCACATTAAGTAATAGCTTCTATTTTAATTCTTTTTGTTGTTGTTGTATTTTTGAGACAGGGTCTTCCTTTAGTCCCAGCTGGCCTGGAGCTCTCTATGTAGACCAGGCTGGCCTTGAACTCACAGAGATCCACCTGTCTCTGCCTCCCCAGTGCAGGATTAAAGGCATGCACCAACACGCCTGGCTTATTTTAATTTTTTTTTTTTTTTTGTCTTTTCGAGACAGGGTCTCCCTGTAGCCCCAGCTGTCCTGGAATAGACCAGGCTGGTCTTGAACTCACAAAGATCCGCTTGCCTCTGCCTCCCAAGTGCTAGGATTAAAGGGGTGCGCCACCATGCCTGGGTTATTTTAATTCTTATAATGGTGCATCAAGCATTAAGGCACTGCATAAATCACATGCATGGACTCTGAGATCAATGGGGAGCTGGATCGAGGGTTGGCATATTTGCTGCTATTGCAATCCCTTCTGGCTTATGGTGAAACACATTTAACTTTTAACTCCTGGCATCATCTGTCTATGTAACTGTCTTACTGTGCAGCCCTATCTTGGTCTGGAATTTGCCATGTAGACCAAACTGGCCTTGAATTCACAGAGATCTGCCTGCCACTGCCCCGAGTGTTGAGATTAAAGGAGTGCAATCCCATGCTAGACGATGCAATTGTTTCATATGAATACTATATTCATCTCCAACATAAAATAATTCTTAATTCAGCAAGAATTCAAAATAATAAAAATTCAAATGTTTTGATTAATGTAAAACAAAATGGGCCATCTTATGAGATTTTCTTTCTTTTCTTCCCCCGTTTGGTCTTTTTTGAGACAGGGTTTTCCTGTAGCCACAGGTGGCCTAGAAGTCTCTATGTAGACCAGGCTCAGTCTCACAGAGATCTGCTTGCCTCTGCTTCCTGAGTGCTGGGATTAAAGACGTGAACCACCGCATCCTGCTATTATGACATTTTCAAATATGTATAAAATCTATTTCCATCATATTCACACGCACCTTCTCCATTCCCATCACCTCTTCTGTACCCTTCCCACTCCTACTAATCCCCTAAGAATTGAGAACTTTGACAACAGAAGTCTATGATGTTTACAGAATATGTGGATGAGAGGCAATAAGAAATGTCATACTTTATTGTCTGTATAATTCATGAAGGATTCAAATGATGTGTGAAGTATTTAGATCAGGATTTTTGATAATTTTTTTAAATTAATTTTATTTATTTTGGTATGTGTATGAATGTAC
Organism: Rhizomys pruinosus; assembly: GCA_009823505.1. Lineage (NCBI taxonomy): Eukaryota > Metazoa > Chordata > Mammalia > Rodentia > Spalacidae > Rhizomys > Rhizomys pruinosus. The sequence goes on along the minus strand of VZQC01008976.1, from coordinate 836,625 downwards.
TGTCTGCATGCAAGTCTATGCACCTGTGTCGTGCAATGCCACGGAGGTCAGAAGAGGGTGTCGGATTCCCGTGGAACTGGAGTTCTCCTGGAATTGGAGTTTCACACGGTTCTTGGCCGCCATGTGGGTGCTGGGGATCGAACCCAGGTCCTCTGCAAGAGCGGTGGGCACTCTTAACCGCAAGGCCATCTCTCCAGCCCCAGGATTTTTGATCATTTTAAAAAGAAACTATAAGCCGAGTGTGGTGGCGCACATGCCTTTAATCCCAGCACTCTGGAGGCAGGTGGAGTTTGAGGACAGTGGTCTACGTAGTGAGTTTCAGGACAGCTGTGGAACTAGGCTGAGAGATAATATGAATTCTGGCTCTGCCACTCAATACTCGGGTAACAACCTTCACTGACCCTTCTTTTCTTTGTACTCATTCTACCTAATAAAGGTAATAAGGATGTTGGCATTAAAAATATTAACAACACAATGTCTGATAAATAACAAGAATTTATAATAATAGCTATTATCATGATCATTTTCTGTTTTTGTTTGTTTGTTTTTGTTTTGGTCTTTTTGAGACAGGGGAGTCCCAGCTGGCCTGGAACTCACTCTGTAGACCAGGCTGGCCTTGAACTCACAGAGATCCACCTGCCTCTGCCTCCTTAGTTCTGGGATTACAGGCATGAGCCACCACACCCAGCTCATTTTTCTGTTTTAAAAAATATATTTTTATTTTATGTGTATGATGTTTTGCCTTTGTATGAAAGTGCATCTGAGTCATACAACGCTCATGGAGGTCAGAAGATGGTGTCAGATCCCCTGGAAATAGACTTATGGATGGTTGGGTTAACCAACCACATTTGACTGGGTACTGGGAATCGAATCCAGGTCCTCTGCAAGAGCAAGTCAGTGCTCTTAAACACTGAGCTGTCTCTCCAGCCCCAACAGCTATTATTGCTCAAAGCATTTTTTTCCCTGCCAGGATACTGATTTGAAACAGATTGGATTTGGTACAGTAATCAGATAGCCTAAACAACAAGCTAAACACTCAGGATAGTGGCAAAAGCCTATAATTCCAGCAATAGAGAGGATGAGGCAGGAGGATCATGACTTTAAGACCAGTCTGGGATACACAGGGGAGTTCAAGATCACTTTGACAAAGTCTTGCAATTCCATCTATTCATTTGCTTAAAACAATAAATGCTTAATAAAAGCTCTGTGCAGCTGGACACAGTAGCATACACATGTAATTCCATTACCTGGGACTATGAGGCAGGAAGACTTCAAGTTTGAGGCCAGCCTGTGCTACACAGTGAGACTTTGTCTTCAAAGGATAAAATTTAAAAAAAAAAAAAAATTTTTTTTGTCTTTTTGAGACAGGGTCTCCTTATAGCCCAAGCTGACCTGGAACTCCCTCTGTAGACCAGTCTGGCCTTGAACTCACAGAGATCTGCCTGCCTCTCCCCTCCAAGTGCTAGGATTAAGGGCGTGCACCACCATGCCCATCGTAAAGATGCCATGTGAGAGCTGGGAATTGAACCCGGGTCCTCTGCAAGAGTGGTCAGTGCTCCTACCCGCTGAGCCATTTCTCCAGTTCAGAAATATTTTTTTTTAAGTTAGAGATTTTGTTTTGTTTTGTTTTGGTCTTTTTGAGACAGGCTGGAATTAAAGGCATGTACCACCATACCCAGCTAATCAGAGCTTTTGAACATTGAAGAAAAGAAAGCTAAAGAGCTCAACAGCATTTGTACCAAGAGTCACAAAGCAAAATACTTTGAACAGATATAATGGAATTTGGTGTTTAAATGTCAAAAAAATTTACAGATATAGTCATACTAAAAACCAAATTTGGCAGGGTGTGGTGGTGCCCGCCTTTAATCCTAGCACTTGGGAGGCAGAGCCAGGGGGATCTCTGTGAATTCAAGGCCAGCCTGGTCTACAGAGTAAGTTCCAGGACAGTCAGGGCTACAGGGAGACCCTGTCTCAAAACAAACAAACAAACAAACAAAAAATTTGGAGCAAGTTGATTAGGTCTATGTTGAAAACATCAAGTCAACAATGTAAAAATTAATTCTTAACTGGGTGAAGGAGACCAACAAAATATGTAAAATGAGGCTGGGCATAGTGGCATATGCCTTTAATCCCAGCACTCTGGAGGCAAAGTCAAGCGGATCTCTGTGAGACAGATCAAGGCCAGTCTGGGCTACATAGAGTCCCCAACCAGCTGGGGCTGCAGGGAGAACCTGTCTCAAATAGCCAAAATAAAATAAAAAAAAGTAAAGTTAGGGCTGGAAAGACGGTTCAGTGGTTAAGAGCACTGACTGTTCTTACAGAGGACCCAGATTCAAAAAAAACAAAAACAGAGGACCCGGCTCCTTGATTCCCAGCATCCACATGGCGGCCAAGAATGTCTTTAGTGCTGGGCATGGTGGCATACACTTTTGAACCCAGCACTTGGGAGGCAGAGGCAGGTGGATTTCTATGAGTTCAAGGCCAGCCTGGTCTACAGAGCGAGCTGAAGGCCAGCTGGGACTAAAGGGAGACCCTGTCTCAAAAATAACAAAAATACCAAAAAAAAAACACAAAAAAACCAAAAGTGAAATTAGGGCAGGTTAATGACAGATGGCCTTTAGGTTGGCCCAGGAGCCTAGATATACCCTGGAAACAACTGCCTCCATAAGTCTTGGACACATGCATTCAGAAGCAGTATGTCATACTAAGATTTTTCTGGAAAATGTGTAATAAAAATACTTTCGGGAAGTCTGAGATGAAAAACAGGGACGTCTCAACACATGTTTTCAGTTGTAAGATACCTAGCTTGTTAACTGGACTGGATAGGAAGGCATGTTGGATGGATGTTGGATGGATGTACACAAGGAAAGTGAGAAAGGCCATACGGGGGGGCTGGGTGCAAGGGGAAGGACCTAGGGAGGGTGGCTTAACAAAGGCAAAAGTACACAAAGACCAAGTAACATACAAAGGACATAGGGGACTGTTACAGCTGAAACACAGAACCCTGTGGGTTTTTTCTTTTTTATTTATTTATTTATTTATTTATTTACTTACTTACTTATTTTATGTGTATGAATGTACTGTCTGCATGTAGGTTTGTGCATCCGCATTGTGCAATGCCGTGGAGGTCAGAAGAGGGTGTCGAATTCCCCTGGAACTGGAGGTAAAGACGGTTCTCAGCCACCATGTGGGTGCTGGGGATGGAACCCGGGTCCTCTGCAAGAGCAGTCGGCGCTCTTAACCACTAGGCCATCTCTCCAGCCCCCCTTGTGGGTTTTAACTCTAGGGGACAACCTGCTTTCCTGGCTGGGGGGGGGCTCTTTATTTGTGACATCAGCAATGACTTTAGAATGCTGCTTTAGGTGGGACACTCAACATCTACTTCAAGAAAAGGCTCTTAGACTCAGGTAAGATAGAATTAGTAAAATAAGAACAGTTTGGACATAAGATGTGTCAAACTAAGGAAGGATTTGGTTTTTTTATTATACATTTTCCAGAAAAATCTTACGTATGACATTAGTTCAAATACAGTTGATTATGTTCTTGTAGAAATCCATTTTCTGAATTTCCAAGATATAGTTCCCCTAACCAGATCTACTCTACTCTTTTCTGAGATATAAATCATATCTACCCATTATAACACATCCATGGCAACTATCCTAAAGGATGCTATACCAGCTCAGTGTGGTGGTGCACGCCTTTAATCCCAGCACTCGGGAGGCAGAGGCAAGCAGATCCCTTGAGTTCAAGGCCAGCCTGGTCTACATAATGAGCTCCAGGCCAGCTGGGACTAAAGGGAGACCCTGCCTCAAAAAGACCAAAGAAAACCAACAACAACAACAAAAAAAAAACAAAACCCAGAAACAAAAAAACTAAAGGATGCTATACCACCTCCTGACCAGACTGAAAATTTTTCAGAAGATGTCGAGGTCACTTTTTTTGTACAATATGATTTCAAATGAAATAGTATTAAATTAGAAGGGACTATCTGGGGCCTTAATATTAACTAAAACCAGAAGTACTATGAAATATCTAAAGACTCCTTAGTAATCACTGTGTTACGTGCTTTAAACATACATTTATTGTCATTATGGCATGTGGAGAGGGCAATAATTGTTTAAATAGTAAGGATAAGAACTTGACATGCTTGAGAAAATGCTTTACAAACACAAGATGATTTTACTGAGGGTGCAACAAAGTAACTATCAATGTGAAACTAGAAAATGGTCTGTGACCACCAGAAGACCTTTAACTTCATTGTAATCTCTTCTGCACTCTCCACTGTCATGTTAGTTGACTGAAAAGAACCATCAAAAGGAGAGAAAAGCAGTCACTGACTATTCTAGACTATTCCTATTCTTCACCAAGAATAACAGTCATTTTCATTGCCTTTTAAGAAGGAAAAAAAAATGGAGCTGGAGAGATAGCCTAGCGGTTAAGAGTGCCGACTGCTCTTGCAGAGGACCTGGGTTCGATCCCCAGCACCCACATGGTGGCTGAGAACCTTCTGTAACTCCAATTCCAGGAGAACTCCAGTTCCAGGGGAATCCGATACCCTCTTCTGACCTCCGCAGCATTGCACGACACGGGTGTACAGACCCGCATGCAGACGGTACATTCATACACATAGAAAATAAATAAATAAAATTAAAAAAAAAAAAGAAAAAAAATGACAAAGGCTGTACATTGAAGAAAACAGACTTGTATGTTTTCCTCCATGAGTTAGGGATAACAGTGTCTTCAAGGCATTAGAAACAGTATTCAAAGCTTCTGTGGGCAAGGTAAAGACACACATGGACAGAAGAAAAGCTTAGCAGGCACAGCTTTCCTGAAGAAGGAGTCTTTGAGAGAGAGGGCAGTCTCTTAGTCTGGAAGACTAAGTATCATAGAAATAAAGGTTCTTTGTGGTAAAGGTCTGCCTATTTCCAAACTGCCTAACTTGCTATCCAGTGTTCTGCAGCACACACCTGATCCTATCCCAGTGGGCAGATGCACCTGCATGAGGGGGCAGGAGGGAACTGAGCTACTGGCTTGCCAGAAGGCTTGGTGACTGAGCTTTCCAAGAGGCTGGGCTAGGCTAATTCTGCAGCACCTCAGGAACAAATCTGACTCAGCACCAGAATTTTTGAGAATTTTTGAGGGAATTTAAGATTTCACTGTGGAGAGCACCAAAAGGATGAGCATAGCATCAATTACTTTTAGGCAACTTTGATGCAAGGAGTTTACAGACAAACTGAAGAAAACCTTACGTCTAAGGACCCCTCAAACTGAGCCTCTTAAAGGTGAGTTAAGAAGAGACATGTTGGGGCTGGAGAGATGACCTAGCGGTTAAGAGCGCCGACTGCTCTTGCAGAGGACCCAGGTTTGATCCCCAGCACCCACATGGTGGCTGAGAACCATCTTTAACTCCAGTTCCAGGGGAATCCGACGCCCTCTTCTGACCTCCGTGGCATTGCCCAACAATGGTTGGGCAAACCTACATGCAGACAGTACATTCATATAAATAAATAAATAAAAATAAATAAATAAAATAGTAAAAAAAGAAGAGACATATTATAACTGCTCTGCTGGTATGGGCAGCTGATAGCAAGCCAGGACAATCCTGTTTGCAAGGTTTCAAGATTACACATCTGTAGAGGAACATGAGAGATAAAATGCCAAGGTTGTATGCAGTGCAGAGACGAGGCTTGTGAAGTGGCTCTGCAGTCATCTCTTCCAGGGCTTTGTCCATCACTTTCCATGCTAGCTAAGCGGGGCAAAGGGAAGGCCACATGTCCAACCCCTCACTCCTGCTGCGGACCTTCACTTCCCAGTCATATAAGCTTTCCACACTCATCTACTCAAACTGACTTTGAATTCTCTGATCTTACACATCTCTTTTTTTAATACTCTCACAGCTGAGAATAAGACATTACTAAATTTGTTTATTCTTCTTATATACTTATATGTCTAACCCAAAAGATGGCACAAACAGCAACTTCACTGGCTGCACAGATTAATACTTTATCAACATTTTCCACACACGCAATCCTATTTCCGTATGGGAAATAAGCCTTCCAACTTACAGACTACAGACTCTGCAAATCCAGCTCCACTCTTTGATTTCCACGAATTTACCTCCAGTTCAGCAAAGACTAGAGTTGGGCTTCCAGATTCTATAGGCTGTAAAGTGGAAGGCTTATTTCCCAAATGGAAATGAGATTCCTGGAAGTCAACCACATAACCATGGTCAGGCACTGCCACGGCCACTGCCACTGCCACTGCCAAGCCACAGTCTGGAGATGCTCAGGATGATGTGCAGTCGCCATGTAAAGAAAGATGGGCTGGAGAGATGGCCTAGTAGTTTAGAGCGCCGACCGCTCTTACGGAGGACCCAGGTTCGATCCCCAGCACCCACAAGGCGGCTGAGAACCGTCTGAAACTCCAATTCCAGGAGAACTCCAGTTCCAGGGGAATCTGACACCCTCTTCTGATCTCCGCAGCATTGCACGACACGGGTGCACAAACCTACATGCAGACAGTACATTCGTACACATACGGAAATAAATTTTAAAAAAATTAAAAAAGAAAGATGAGATACTGGATCTCTGAGGGGACCTGGCCTTGAGAGTCACATAAACCCCCAGACTGCTTAGCGACAGCCTTGGTGAAAGAAAAGAAAACAAAACAAAGCAGAAGCCAGTGAGCCAGCAGGAGGCACAGTGCTTCATGAGCTATGTGGAAAGGGGCACTGTTACCTCAGCATTCAGTACCCTTACCACAGGAAGCTCCTAACATTAAGAGGTAAATGAGGAACTCCAAAACCAAATTCAGTTGTAATGAATTCCTTCCCCAGGACATATGGTAGATAAAAGTCAACACAAAGCTGTATTGGAAGGACTTACCTTTACTCCTACAACCAGAAAAATTTATACAGAGAAACTGTGCTGTGATCAAGAGGCAAAAGTAAAAAAAATAAATAAATAAAAAAATAAAAGGCAAAAGAACTTCATAACATTTTATGTTTTTGAGGTCACTATCGTTTTAAAAGTAGAAAATTTGTGTTATATACCATAAATAAATCACAAATCACATGTGCTGTTCACATTCAACAAAGTCGTCCCCCCCCCCCCCCAATATACAGAGACTGCCAGGTCTGGAGATACAGACCTGTGATCCCAGCACTTGGAAGGTGGAGGAAGTTCAGGAATTCAGTCACCTTCAGCTACAGAGTGAATTTGAGGACAGCCTGGGCTACATGAGACACCATCTCAAAAAGCTAGAAACCAACAATAAAGACTTGCAAGACTAAGAATACTCCATTATCAAAGAGTTTGGTACACTGACTGAGTAAAATAGGCAGTCAAAACTCTAGACTGTAATACTTTTTCAGGGACTATATAGATAGATGAGAACTGGCCCTGTGAAGGTCCGCAGCAGGAGTGAGGGGTTGGACATGTGGCCTTCCCTTTGCCCCGCTTAGCTAGCATGGGAAGTGATGGACAAAGCCCTGGAAGAGATGACTAGTTTTATCACATCTCTCTACATTCTGTCTGTTTGTGGAGGGGGTGGATTTTAATGTGCCACAATCTGTAAAAAGCACTTAACACATTGGCTTTGCCAATTACTCTGGAAGCTGAGGCAGGATGGCCATATGAGCCTAAGAGTTTGAGACCACTGTAGGCAACTGAGTTAGAACCAATTTCAATCAAATCAATGGATAAAATCCTCATCTCCAAATCAATATACCTATGTGACACTCTGCTTAGAAGAAACATGACTGTGGGACATGGTTAGATTTCACTATTTTGGGGGGGGAGAAGGGGTGCTTTCAACATGCTAGAGAAGTATTCTACCACTCAGTGACATCCCCTGCCCAGTTAAGCATGATGTCATTAGGTATAAGCCTGGCTTCACATGTCATTTAGGTTCTATGATAGAGCTGTACTTGCTCCCTGTGATGCTGATGGACATTACTTTTTTGGTTTTATGTGTATGGTCATGTTACTTCATTGGTTTTATGTGTATGATTACATCCCCAGCCCTGGTATGATGTAGATTAGGTATAAGCCTGGCTTCACATGTCGTTTACATTCCATGATAGAGCTATACTTGCTCCCTGTGATGCTGATGGACGTTACTTCATTGGTTTTATGTGTATGATTACATTGCCTGCATGTGTCTAAGTGCACCCAGACTATGCAATGCAAGGAAGTCAGGAGGGTGTCAGATCCCCTGGAACTAAATTAGCAGCCATGTGTGTACTGGGAATTGAACCTGGATTCTCTGAGAGAACAGCCAGTCCTCTTAACCACTGACATTTCACCAGCCCTAGAGCAGTTATAACTCCCCTTATTTTCAAACTATTACATTACTAGTGGCTAAATAACTGAAAGGAAATGGAGAGTGAAACTATGGTCTCCACCACAGTGTTCTTTGGAAAGCCTTTTCTGAAATATAGGTGTTTTTTCCCAAGAGTGAGGGACAACTCACAGACCATTTCTCAATAAAGGGAGATGGTTTGTAAAACAGAAGACACTACAAATAGTGATGCTAATAGAGGCCAGTCTGCTGAGGAGCAGGTGACTTGCAAAGAAATACAAATTTCTCCCTGTTCTGTCTTCCATTGTTTACTCTGCCACTCTAGTTCAATGTGTTGAATCAGAGGTTCTACTGTGCCAAGGGACCAGGCATCCTCAAGGGCATTACTAAGGAATATGCTTTAAGCAATGATCTGGGGCCAGGTCTGACAACATACCCATAATCCTATCTCAGCTCTCAGGAGAAAGAAAAAGATAAGAGCTCAAGGCAGCCTGGTTATAAAAGACCCTGTCTCAAAGTAGTCAGGCATGTTGAATGCATACCTGTAACCCCACACTTGGAAGGAAGAGGCAGGAAGATCAGGAGTTCAATGTAGTCCTCAAACCACATAGTGAGTTCAAGGCCAGATTCACCTACATAAAACTGTCTCAAAAGATTTAAAATAAAAATAGATGATAGATAATAAACCTAAACTAACCAACCAAAACACACAGACAAGTTGAGTAGAGCAGGAAAGCCTCTCTCCAGAGTACAGATCAAACTGCTGGTTTAAGTTGCCATATCTATTATACAGCTAACATGAAACAATGAAACACTGAAAATGTAGGTGACCAGAAATGTCAATCCCAGGGAGCATGTTCACTGTCCATGTGAATCTCATTTGAAACAAGAAAGGTAGCTCAACTCTCCAAGTACATAGAGCACAGGACACTGTTCAGAAGGTGGGCTGTGTCAAGATGTCAAAATTTCAAGAGTCTTATGGGCTACTCACTCTAGATTCATATGATAAACTTTACAGAACCAGTACTGTTAACAGTTATTGAAACTTGAAATTAAAAAAGGTCAGAGGTCGGGGGCTGGAGAGATGGCCTAGTGGTTAAGAGCACTGACTGCTCTTGCAGAGGACCCGGGTTCGATCCCCAGCACCCACATGGTGGCTGAGAACCATCTGTAACTCCAATTCCAGGAGAAGTCCAGTTCCAGGGGAATCTGACACCCTCTTCTGACCTCCGTGGCATTGCACGACACGGGTGCACAAACCTACATGCAGACAGTACATTCATACACATA
>VZQC01008976.1:812647-826870 GCA_009823505.1 Rhizomys pruinosus | reverse complement strand
AAAAAAAAAAAAAAAAAAAAAAAAAAAAAAAAAAAAAAAAGACCAAAAAAAAAGTTTCAGAATACAAATGACACATAAAAACTTACAGTAAAAATAAAGCTGTTTTTACCCTAATGGAGGCAGAGTCTCCGTGTTGCCCTGACTGGCTTGGAAGTCACTAGGTAGACCAGGGTGGTCTCAAACTCACGTTGATCTGACTCTCCTGCCTGCTTACTGAGATCTGGGATTACAGTATACACCACCACTCACAGCTAAAAAGAAAACTCAAAAATTTTTGTTATATTTATTTGTTGGAGGGGAGGTGGGGTATACATGTGGAGGTCAGAGCTGATTTTCAACTCCTACCATGTGGGACCTGGGGATTGCACTCAGGTCATCAGGCTTGAGAACAGGAGCCTTTACCTCACTGAGAAATTTTATCAACCCTAAAATTGACACCTTAAAAGAAAAACTTACACCTAAAATTTATACCTAAAATTAACATGTTAAAAGAAAAAAGGACCACACTTGCAAGTGTACAGTTGGTCTCTGGAGTACCAGAGAGTGTTACCAAAAGCCACTAAACCAATAAAGCAAATACTGGTCTCCTTGAGTCAAGCAAAATTCCCCGGTCAGCATCAGCTACACCTCACCTGCCTGGAAATACTGTGCAGCAGTGGCAGCCATATGTCTGTATATCCCAAATCTAATTGGCTATTAGCTCTCTCCTTGGAGGAATGACTCATGGCTGATGCCACAAGCTTACATCCTCTAGTGGTTAGAAGTTATAAGGCACAGTAAGACCTTGTCATCTTTTACAGAAAAAACGTAATTCATGGATTGCATACTATCCAAACATCTGTGTCTATACCAAAGTAATCTACCATAATAATTAGTACTGTTTAAATACCTATATATCTAATTGCCTGTGCTTCATTAGTAGGATTGAAAGGTTATTCCTGGACAAACTGTCAGCCCAGGAAAGGAAACAGCCAGAACTGATCAGAGTCCAAAACTGACATCTCCAGAGAAAGTAGACTGTTTTGCTTCTTGTCCACCTGTGCCCCTTTTCTAAGCCTAAGGAACAATCTGCGGAAGAGGGGGCATGGTAGAATATAAGGGCTGCAATTGGGGTAAATGGTGAAACTACAGCAATATAGACTGGACACTTACTTGATCAACTTGATTGTACATAAAAGCCCCTCCAGCTGGATGGTGGGAGCCTTGGACTGACTGTGTGGGTTTGGGCACAACTGCTTGCAAATTGATTTTACATGAAGGATGCTTGTACCCACAACTTATTACTTAATGTTAAAAAAGATGAGGGCTGGAGAGATGGCCTAGTGGTTAAGAGCCCCGACTGCTCTTGCAGAGGACTCAGGTTCGATCCCCAGCACCCACATGGTGGTTAAGAACTGCCTTTAACTCCAGTTCCAGGGGAATCTAACACCCTCTTCTGACCTCCGTGGCATTGCAAGACACGGGTGCACAAACCATGCAGACAGTACATTCATATACATAAAAATTAAATAAATAAATTTAAAAAAATGAAATAAAAGTAAAAAGAAAAAGAAAAAAGGAGAAATTAAACTTACACACACACCCCTCCCCCACATACACACATTTTGGTCTTCTTGAGACAAGGTCTCCCTATAGCCCCAGCTGGCCTGGAACTAACTATGTAGACCAGGCTGGCCTTGAACTCACAGAGATCCACCTGTCTCTGTCTCCCTAGTGCTGGGATTAAAGGTGTGTGCCACCATGCCTGGCTAAATTACATTTATTTTCAACTTAATCAAAGAGGGAGCTTTTGGTTTTCAATAGTACTTATAAACCTTTGGTGTTCTGAGTGATATTTTCCCAAATCTAAGATTCAAAAAGGAGGTCTTCCACGAAGATGTTACTTTTAGTCATGGTTTGAATGGGTGTGTTTTTGAATTCTGAGAAGACAGGACTGGGAACTAGTGACCACGTTGGTTTTCATCCCAGCCTCAAAGCAACAAAAGTATACAGAGGAAATGATTTATATGAATGAATTTATATGAATATGAATTTTTTATATAAAAAAGTGCAAGAAACAAATACACAAAACCAACCCAATATGTATGAGACATATACCTTGGAGGCACTCAGTATATTTGGGAATTTTAATTTGCATTTTTATTTTATTTTATTTTTTTTTGGTCTTTTCGAGACAGGGTCTCCCTGCAGCCCCAGCTATCCTGGAACTCACTCTGTAGACCAGGCTGGCCTTGAACTCACAAAGATCCGCTGGCCTCTGCCTCCCAAGTGCTAGGATTTAAAGGCGTGCACCACCACGCCCGGCTCATTTGCATTTTTAGACAATGAAGCAACTCTTTTGCAGGCTGTACTAAAAAACAAACACACCACTGAAGAAATCAGACTAGGAATTTCAGCATTCATTTGATGTTTCTGGAAGTCAAGGGAAGTAGACAATTAAAAATAACTCCAACACTGCCTCTTCTTCATGTGCAGCAAGCATACAATTCCTAATGGCAGAACAGCTTACCTGAGACAGGGCTCTTCCTTGAATTTAAGTTCTGAGATTCCAGCATCTCTTCTGTTTGCCCACCTGCTTCTACCTCTGTTTTGTTTAGGATCTCTTTTGCATCTTCACCAAGGTGAGTTCTTACACTCTCTTCCTCCTCCATGACTCTGGGGACTGCAGTGGCAGCGGGAGGAGAACTAACAGTAGTGGTGGCCCCAGGAACAGTGAGTGGAGTGGGAGAAGCGGGGGGAGTTGGAGGAGCTGGAGAAAAGGAAGGAAGTGTGGAAGCAGTGGCAGGTGCTGCGATACTCTCCTCTTTCATTTCTTCTAGGGAATTTTCCACAATCTCCAATTCAAGGGTCAATGGCAACACTTCCTGTTTCACCATGTCCACAATGCTCTCCTTGGCTGGCAATTTTTCACTAACTCCATTCACTTCATTAATTAGGTTAGTACTAGAAATCAGTGGGATCTCAAAAGGTGCTACACTACAGGGTTTCTTGCATATATCTTCATCAATTTCATTTGTTGGTGAAGGATCTGATGTTATTGTGCAAGATGCAGGGCTGAGTAGAGGAATCGCATCTTCTCTTGAGGAGGAGAGTTCACATCTGTCATTGAGAGCGTTAGTGAATATTGGTTGGCCACTGAGACCAGCAGAAGTAGGGGAAGCAACTGGAGACACGGCAGTGGGTGACGTCGTCTGAGGAAGCTCTGGGATGGGCTCTGCTGTACACGTCTCAGGTGTCTGGACTGCTGGTTCTTTCTTCTCCCCACTGAGGACAAGCCTAAGGACTGGGGAAGGAGACTTTAACACTGGTTCTGGTTTTGGCTTCTCTTCTGGAGGGAAAAAAAAATTTTTAAGATAATTTTTGGACCACAAACTATACTGCATTGCCTTAGGCCAATTCTTTAATTATCTTACCCTATCTCTATAAGTCATGAGGAGCAAAAGAGACCAAAATAATAGACTCCAGAAACACCTAATCTCCAATACATGCAATGTCTACTCTGCAGTAAGACAAAGAATCAACTCACCCAATGACTGTCGAAGGTAAAAGGGAAAGCTCCTAACAACTAAAGCTACACCTTTCCATTTTTTCTGTGTAACCTAGACTTCTGAGTGCTGCTATTAGATGTATGTGCCACCATGGCCAGCTAAACTGAACCATGCTTTAAGGTTATGACATGTAGCTCTGCTTTATCTTCTTCCCTGTGATCAATTTTTCTACTGAGGGCACACAGTCTAGACATAACAGTGTAGGAATAAATTATAGGAAACTAAATTATTGTAAGGAAACTGCTGTTTCTTTTTATTCTGCATATTTCTGCATTTAGAGATATTTTAATTTGGAAATATATTTCATGTATTAAAAAAACCCTCTTCATTTTAAGAGAAACAACCACATTATTTATCAATGATATTAAGTATCTATACATAAAAGTAGTTTAGAAATTAACTTTCATTTCTCAGAAGAGGCATATAACCAGAAACAAAGGAAGATATAAAAATAAAAATCTACCTCTTTTCTTTACATGTAAAACAATTCTTCAAGGAGAAACTAAAGTAAATGTTCAAATAAACAAACCAGATAAAAAAAGAACATTGAGGGGATGGAGAGATGGCCTAGCGGTTAAGAGCGCCGACCGCTCTTACAGAGGACCCGGGTTCGATCCCCAGCACCTACATGGCGGCTGAGAACCATCTGAAACTCCAATTCCAGGAGAACTCCAGTTTCAGGGGAATCCGACACCCTCTTCTGACCTCTGCAGCATTGCACAACACGGGTGCACAAACTTGCATGCAGACAGTACATTCATACATATACAGAAATAAATACAAAATAAAATTAATAATAAAAAAAATTAAAAAAAAAGAACATTGAACATATATGTGGGAATTATTTTCAAACAAAACATACATCTGTGTTCAGAAAAAATAAGAAACTATAACCATAAGGTGCCTGCCACAAAAAATAGGAATGCTGACAAATAAAATGCCATTATTTTAGAATTCCAAATGAAATGAGAGGAGAACATCTGTATGAGGAAAGACTCCCTGATGTCACCAGCCCTAGGCCTCCTTATACCTGCAGCCCTGCTCCTGCACCAAGCACAGTGACCACACTGGAACAAAGTCTGTGGACAGGAGCTCCATTTCGCAACCAGATGAGGAGGACAAACATCAAGCTGTGAAAGGTTAATTCACAGCTCTGATTATCACTAGCTTCAGAATTCACTTCAAATGTCAGGCACAGAAGTATGCCTCTTCAAGTGGTGAAGTAAGATCAGCAGGTTCTCAGGAATAAGCTTCTCAGACTAAGTTGCCATGGCACAAACCAAAAATACATGAGGACAGTGTCTTCATATATATATATATACATACGTATATATACACACGCATATATGTATATATATATGTATATATGTACATATATACACTTCCAACACTCTATTTATTATTAAACTATTCTATTAAACTATTATTAAACTATTTCTAACTAAAGCCAGGTCCATATTCTTGGAGTAGCTATTATATGGGTCACCCAGATTACATGACACCATAGTGAGGGCAGATCAGAACAGCATACTTTGTGGCTGAAACCTGGAAACAGAGTTTAAAAACAAAACACAATGAAAGCAAACAAAAGCAGTTCTCTGATAAGCTTGTACTATATCTCCTGAAAAAAAGTGACTAAAAAATTGAGAAGCAAACCATGTTCTTTCAGCAATGGCCTTTAATACTGAAAACTGAAAAACGCAAAATAGGCTTAAAACAAATATACCATTTTATCCTCCTTAAAGACCCTTACTATAAGCTTGGATATTTTCAAGAATCCATAGGCAGGGGCTGGAGAGATAGTTCAGTGGTTAAGAGCACTGGTTGTTCTTAGAGAAAACCCAGGTTCAAATCCCATCACCCAAATGGCAGCTAACAACTGTCTATAACTCCATTTCTAGGAGATCTAACACCCTCTTCTGTCCTCCTGAGGCAATGCTTAAACATATGCAGACATAACACTCATACACATGAAATCAAAATAAAGAAAAGAAAAAAAATTTTTTTTTAAAACTCTATGATCCCCCCCCCCCAAAAAAATATAAAGAAAAAAAGTAATGGTATCTGTGAAAGAACTTCTGACAGGAGGACATCAGGGAATATTTGTCATAAATAAACAAGATGAGAAACAAAAACAAACAAAGAATCAATAGGTACTCCACCATGACTAATTTTTCCTAAAGAGATAATAATGAAAGACTGAGTAAAGACATTTGTCTAGAAGGTTTAAGGCGACAATGAATAGGAAAGGAGCTAAACTATTGGATATTATGCAATAAGGGATTTATCAATAAATGATGGCCCAGGAACATAATCATAAATGCTATACTATTTAAAATAGCCATGGGGCTGGAGAGATGGCCTAGCGGTTGAGAGCGCTGACCGCTCTTACAGAGGACCCGGGTTCGATCCCCAGCACCCACATGGCGGCTGAGAACCGTCTGAAACTCCAACTCCAGGAGAACTCCAGTTCCAGGGGAATCCGACACCCTCTTCTGACCTTCCGCGGCATTGCACGAACGAGGTGCCACACACCTACTTGGCAGACAGCACACTCATATCACATTACAAAAATAAATAAAACTGAAACTTATTATAAAATTATTATAAACAAATCCAATAAATATAATTAAACACTCGCCTTAACGAACATCTTTATGTACTATAGCGTTCGCAATGTACCAGTGTTTTTGCTCTTTGTTTTTTTTTTTTTTTTTTTTTTTTGTTTTTGTTTTTAGACGACCAGCGGTCTCCCTGTAGCTCCCGCTATCTGGAACCTCACTCTGAGACCCCGAGCTGGCCTTGACTCACAAGCTCAGCCTGCCTCTGCTCCCAGTGTAGGATTAAAGGAGTGGCACCACAACTTGGCTAAAAACATGTTTTTGCTCTTTTAAGAGCAGGCCCAAACAAACTGGTGTATCAAGCATTAAAGTGAAACTTGGTAAGTTAAAAAGCGCTATAATATATGTTTCATTATTTATAGGGTGTTCACTGTGATTTTTCTTATGGCTATGGGGATTGTATTTTTTCTATTTGGCTTATCAACAGTTTCTTCTGCAATGATTTCTATCACTTTTTCGCGCATGAACCACTGTTCTCATCTGTTCGCCTGTATGATGGAAACTAGGCGTTTACACCACGGGCTTCTGACCAATAGCTGTATCTCACAGCCAAGCCCCTGCGACAGGTGCTCCACTGCTTAACGCAACATCCGCAGCCTACTTGGCACCATCCTCCTTACACACTGAGGGGTCTATCCCCTGCCCTCGAGCCACGCGCCCACTTGGATTTGGTCCCTATGAATGGTCGAGTCACAGCACAGCACTCATCTTCCTGAACTATACTGAGAGTGAATTACAGTATCAAGACTACGACTGTAAGAGCGACAAAGTACCTACTATAGAATTCTCGGGTTGCTATCCAATTACACACAACCTACTCTCACTACACCGGATAGAACATCCTTACTCACTTAGGAAACAGCATTTTAGGTGTCTATGTGTGTGTTATACGCAATGAACACCAAGTGACTATCTTAAATAATTAATAGTTTTTCTCTCTAAAAACCTACACAAGGCATTGTCCTTTTTGTCTTTATAAAAATACTGAACAAAAGGAGAATGGTGCCGGGGGCGTGGTGGGCACGCCCTTAATCCTGCACTTGGGAGGCAGAGGCAGGTGACATTTGTGGAGTTCCAGGGCCAGCCTGGTCTACAATGTGACAATGTGAGTTCCAGGACAGATGGGGCTACGGGGGACACGTCTCGCAAAAAACCAACACCAACAAAAAAAAAAAAAAAAAAAAAAGGAGAATGGTACACTGTCTAGAGCCACACAGCTGCTCATGTAAACAATTCTGAGAAAACAGATGAGTAAAGGCAGCTCACACTTAGCAAGCCCTGACCAGGGACTCAATGACATCATGCTTATACTGCTCCCTTTAATGCTCACAGCCACCATCTGGGTATAAACTCTTATGTTCCTGTTTTACAAATGAGGAAACTGAGGGGTCCAAAATATATATAACTAGCAAAAGGGTCAAGTCCAAGAATACTTTCAAAGCCAATATTCTACCAATCCAAGGTAAGAAGGCTTATGAAAAACAGAAGCATTTAGATGTATCAAGTAGGAAGGACATTTTGTTACCCACACAACCCTAAGCAATGACACTCCATTGAGAAGAAAAAGCAATGTGGCTAGAGCACAGAGATGCTGTTTTGGGAAAATAACAGCCATGTTTTAAACTAGTGAATTCTTCTATCATTTTAAAAAAGTTAAAAAAAAATGTAAAAAGCAAGCACAGAGAAAAAATATAATCAAAATAGAAAATTTAGAAAAAAAAGTGAGCACTTTGTAACAGTATCTGAATTACTATATACTATATACTACTCTGGCGGGCTAGAGAGATGGCTCAGCAGTTAAGAGCACCAACTGCTCTTGCAGAGGACCCCAGTTCGATTCCAAGCTCCCACATGGTGGCTAAGAACCGTCTTTAACTCCAGTTCCAGGGGAATCCGATGCCCTCTTCTGACCTCCGTGGCACTGCACGACACAGGTGCACCAACTTACATGCAGACAGTACACTCATACACATAAAAAATAATAAATAAAAAAAAAACCTACTTTGGTTCTCTGAGATCTGCTTGTACTGAAGTGGATGGTGGATTAAAGCAGCTAAATGGGAGCATTGGAAAACCTTCCAGTAAAACTGTGTGTGTGTGCAAGTGGGTGTCTTAGTGGAGAGCTTGTCCAGCATATACAAATGACCCATAGTTTGATCCCCAGCACCACATAAATGGGGAGGAGGAGAAGGTCTGTAATTTAAGCACAAAGTTGGTAGAGGCAAAAGAAGCTCAAGGTCATCCTCAGTGACATGAGTAGTTCTAGGTCAACCCAGGATGCTTAAGACCATACCTCAAAACAAGAAAAGCCACCTACTCTTAAAATATTCTTAGGGGGCTGGAGAGATGGCCTAGCAATTAAGAGCACTGACTGCTCTTACAGAGGACTCAGGTTCGATCCCCAGCACCGACATGGCGGCTGAGAACCGTCTTTAAGCCCAGTTCCAGGGCAATCCAACACCCTCTTCTGACCTCCGTGGCATTGAACAATACAGGTACGCCAACCTGTATGCAGACAGTACATTCATACTAAAAATAAATTTAAAAAAATTTTTTTAATTATAAAAAAATAAAAAAATATTCTTACATACCAGGAGGTTATGGAAATTTTCTGGTATTTGGGATGAGGAACATGACAGCCACAGAGTGTTGCCTATAAAATGTCTTATAAATGTTGTCTATAAAATGGACTTAAAATAGAGGGATTTCATTTTAAGGTAATCTAAAAACATTTTACTATTCACCTTATATGTCAGAATGAAAATTAAATTTTTTTTTTAATTCAAATTTCTTCTAAGCAAAAGGAAGAAAGAAAAAAACCCTAAGAGAATCCAAGAACTCTCCATTTCCTCTTCTGGAAAATCTACACTCCAAGTGTATAACCTAAAATTTTTAGCTTTTTAATAAAATAACTGCAAATAAAGCTATTTTTAGGCAGGTCAGAACTATAATCAGGGTATGTCTTCATGTAGCTACAAAGTGTGCAGGGAAATTATATTTAAAGGTCTCAGAGGGTGGACAATGTTTAATATGGTTAGCATAATTCTGACAAATGGATTACATAATTTAAGAGGCTTGCATGAGCCAGGTGTGGTGGCGCACACTTTTAATCCTAGCACTTGGGAGGCAGAGGCAGGCGGATCTCTGTGAGTTCAAGGCCAGCCTGGTCTACAGAGTGAGTTCCAGGACAGTTGGGGCTACAGGGAGACACTGTCTCGGGAAAAAAAAAAAAAAGAGGCTTGCATGAATGAATAATTCAAGAAAGCAGATAACACATAAATGATTTATAATTATATTGAGAACAAAGTCAGAAACATGAGAAAGTGTGTTGACTATTACAGGGCTTCCCTGTCCCTATTGAAAACTGTTTCCTGCTTTAGCAAAAGTAGAACTTAAAAAAAAGTTGAGCATGCTGGGTATGGTGGCGCAAGCCTTTAATCCCAGCAATCAGGAGGCAGGGGCAGGCAGATCTCTGTGAGTTCAATGCCAACCTGGTCTATATAGCGAGTTCCAGGTCAGCTGGGACTAAATAAAGGGAGACCCTGTCTTAAAAAGACCCCAAAAAAAAAAAAAGGGTAGAACTAAAATCCAGTTAGGCAGGAAAGAAAAGACTGTGGCATCTCATTTTCCAGAGGAGAGTTAAAGTTTATATAAGATTCTATAAGGCACTGAAATTAGTTTTCTTTTTTTTTTTTTTAATTTTTTTTTTATTTTATTTATTTATTTTCTATGTGTATGAATGTACTGTCTGCATGTAGGTCTGTGCACCCGTGTCGTGCAATGCCGCGGAGGTCAGAAGAGGGTGTATGATTCCCCTGGAATTGGAGTTCTCCTGGAATTGGAGTTACAGACGGTTCTCAGCTGCCATGTGGGTGCTGGGGATTGAACTCGGGTCCTCTGCAAGAGCAGTCGGTGTTCTTAACCGCTAGGCTATCTCTCCAGCCCCTGAATTAGTTTTCAACAAACTCAGCATCTTATGCCTAAGAGCTAGGAGCAGTGAGAGTCTTCCGTGTGGCTACTGCATCAGCAACAGTGGCTGTGATGTACTGAGCCCTATTCATGTGGGAACATGTCCTCACAGTACTCCTGCTCTTGGTGTACTAGTAAAGAACCTGGAACCCACCAGGTGAGTGATCTCAATGGGCATCACAGAGCTGGAGCCTTGGGATCTCAACATGGGGCTTTCTCTAACTAGGAACTTAGAATCCCAATTTTTTTTTTTGTTTTTTGTTTTTTGGTCTTTTTGAGACAGGGTCTCCCTGTAGCCCCAGCTGTCCTATAACTCACTCTGTAGACCAGGCTGGCCTTAAACTCACAAAGATCCGCCTGCCTCTGCCTCCCAAGTGCTAGGATTAAAGGTGTGCACCACCACGCCCGGCTAGAATCCCAATCTTATAAGAAGAAACATGTTATCTTTGGAAACAGTATTAACCACAAGGACATAGTGAATATATAAATTATACTTTTCTTGTAAAGTAACATATGCTTTAATTATGCTCCCCATACAAACTCTAGGACTAAAGTGGCTAAGCTTTTGTCTACGCACAGGTACTGAAAGCAAGCAATGCTGAGATGTCAGAGGTTTTTGGTCTAGTTTCCAAGAGCACAACACCTTCCAATGTAGGTTAGCTACAAAGTGAATGTCTAAGTGAGCTTGGATGTGTTCCCCTTACTCCTCAACACTGAGAGCAATGTAATTAATAAAAGAGACTAAGAGAAGAGGGAGAAAACAGTCATACACAAACCTTGCTTCTGGTCGCTAGCTGCAGTGACAGGGGTGCTGGCAGCAAGATGAGCGTTCTCCACAGTCCCATAAACCACAGGGCTGTGCTCAGGGACCTGGCTGGGCAGCTGCTGGGATTTGAAGTACAAAAAAGGGTGATAATGAGCGCGTGAACATAAAATCTAGCAACATGGAACCCAAGCAAAGAGGGAAGACAGAGAGGGGAGAGCACAAAATCAAAAGAAAAGCAGGGGATATGTAAGCCAGTTTAATAAAAGGGCAGATAAGGACAGCAGGAATGGGAAAGGGGGAGGAAAAGAGATGATTACCATTAACCACAGCAAGAGAAGACAGCACAGCATCGTCACTCACTCTCACATGTTCCCTCCATGCACAAGCTGACGCTCCACAGCTGCCATGATGAAGACGGAATTAACCGTCCTCCCAGACAAAGTTTTGGTCAACTTTACTTATAAATTACCTGGCAAAGTAGTTCATCTGCCCAAAGCAGGACAAACATGAACGTATTAAGGGTCTGAAACCCAGTTATGGATTAAAGAAAGCAACACAGAAGGTCAGGGTTTACTATCTCTGACGCTGATCACACACATGAAAAGCTGCGTGCAAAGTTATCTAAGATACTTCCACCTTCACAATAGCTTTAAGTTCTGAGTAAATGACAGGAACTTTTCAGAATCAGACATCCAAGTAAAATATCTGGCTTTTCAGGACTATGAGGAAACTCATTTTTCCCTTGGCCATTGTAATGGACTAAGGAAATTTCTCAGAATTAAAGGAAGTAGGCTGGAAAAACCACAGCCACTGTACAACTTAGAGGGAACAGAGTTATACAAAGAAGGACAGAACACTCATCTACACCACATTCCAGGCAGGGATGCATTATGTATTTGAGGGTTACACAAAAGCCACATGACAAAGCAGTGTCTCTCCTCAGAGATCTATCATCAATTTTAGGCAGCTTAATGCCCTGCTTTGAATTCTACCAGGGAGCAGAGCACCCTACATAGCTAGCTCTCTGTGTACGAGTGTATGTTTCCAGAGCAGGAATTTAGGAGAATTAAGATATGGGAGAGTGTGTAGTACTGGGCCACTTACAAGTGAGGGTTAGTACAAACTATTTTCAGTTCAATAGTCTCACTTAAATGTCTTAAAGTAGAAATATAAATGGATACAGGTCATTTGATAAGTAAATAACAATGATTCTCAGAACATACAAGATGCAATTTACATGAGGCTATATATGGACTGTATTAGAATATAAGAAAAAGTAGAAAATACTATGATTTCACTTATTTTAGATCCCGAAAGGCCAAAATGGTTCTCAATAATGGCTACTAAGATTATGTTAAAAAAAAATAAAAAGTCAGCCGGTGCATGCCTTTAATCCTAGCAGAGGCAGGCGGATCTTTATGAGTTCAAGACCAGCCTGGTCTACAGAGTGAGTTCCAGGACAGCTGGGGCTACAGAGATACCCTGTCTCAAAAGACCAAAAAAGAACAAACAAACGAACAAATAAATAAATTTTAAAAAGTCACTCTTTTTACTTTGAATCACAGAGAAATAAATACTGCCATAATTGTTCTGAATTCTTTTATTTTTTTAATTTTATTTATTTTCTATATGCATGAATGTACTGTCTGCATGTAGGTTTGTGCACCTGTGTTGTGCAATGCCTCGGAGGTCAGAAGAGGGTGTCGGATTCCCCTGGAACTGGAGTTCTCCTGGAATTGGAGTTACAGATGGTTCTCAGCCACCATGTGGGTGCTGGGGATCGAACCCAGGTCCTCTGTAAGAGCAGTCGGCGCTCTTAACCACTAGGCTATCTCTCCAGCCCTGAATTCTACTTTTAATGGTGGGCAAATCTACTTTACATAAGAAATTAGGAAGGCTTCAGCCAGGTATGGTGGCGCACACATTTAATCCTAGCACTCTTGGGTGGATCTCTGTGAGTTCAAGGCCAGCTTGGTCTACATAACAAACTCCAGGCCAGCTGGGACTAAAGGGAGACCCTGTCTCAAAAAGACCCCCCAAAAATAAGTAAATAAAAATAAAAATAAATTAGGAAGGCTTCATAACTAAAAGAGAAGATTCTGTTCAATTCTATTGGCTAAAAGCAGATCTGGAAAAAATTAAATACTTATTTAACATTTATTATCATCTATGCAGAAATATTTGTATTGTGTTGTTTACAAAAATAAAATATCAAGTACCTAGGAAATGAATAAACATAAGTTAACAGACTAACGTAAACTTTTACTGATCTAAGGACTTGTACATCTAAAATACCTTAAAATAATATGAAAGAAACAACACATTTGTTTGTATGAAACAAGGCCAGCTATATTGCCTGGGTTGGCCTTCAACTTCTAAGCAAGTGGTCTGCATGTCTCAGCCTCTTCAATAACACATTAGGTATGTCCCACATTATCTGGCTGTGCTACTACTGAAATCAGCCCTAGGGCCTCCAGCATTGCTAGACAAGCATTCTAATAATAAGCTACATCCCTAGCCGTATAAGCACAGAAAGAATTTATGTATAAAGGAAGACTCCAAAGGAAGGGAATAAGAGAGATGATTGCTCAGTTGGTAAAGTGTCTTGTCGTACAAGCATGAGAACCTGAGTACCCATGTAAAAGTTGGATGTGGTAGCACATACTTGTAATCCCAGCACTGAGGGAACGGGAGGGACAGGTGCCTTCCAGGAGTTCACTAGGCAGGTGTACTAGATGAATCAATGGGTTCCATGGTGTGTGACCAGATCTCCAAAAAATAAGGTTATAGAAGACACCCCATTATCAACCTTTGGCCTCCATACTCACATACATGTACATGTACATGTGCACACATCACATGAAAATGCAAATACACAGAAACAAAATTTGTTTTTTAATCTTAAAAAAATCAAGCCAGGTATGGTGGCACATGCCTTTAATCTGGCACTGGGGAGGTAAAGGCAAGCAGGTCTCTGTGAGTTCAAGGCCAGCCTGGTCTACATAGCAAGCTCAAGCCGGATATGGTGGCGCATACCTTTAATCCTAGGACTGCCTTTAATTCTAGCACTCAGGAGGTAAGAGACAGGTAGGCCTCTGTGAGTTCAAGGCCAGTCTGGTCTACAAGGGTGAGCTCCAGGCCAGCTGGGACTAAAAGGGATACCCTGGGCTGGGCGTGGTAGCGCACGCCTTTAATCCTAGCACTTGGGAGGCAGAGGCAGGCGGATCTTTGTGAGTTCAAGGCCAGCCTGGTCTACAGAGTGAGTTCCAGGACAGCTGGGGGCTACAGGGAGACCCTGTCTCGAAAAGACCAAAAAAAA
>VZQC01008976.1:791915-812583 GCA_009823505.1 Rhizomys pruinosus | reverse complement strand
AAAAAAAAAAAAAACCAACCCAAAAGAAAGGACTGAAAGGCTGGGCTGAGAGCCCAACAGCCCCATTGCCACACAAGCACAAGGACCTCAGTTTGGATCCCTGGTACTTGTGAAGCTAGTGGGGAGGGGTGGGAGAGGGATCACATACCTGAAACCATAGCTCTGGAGGTGGGTGTGAGGGATTCAGACTGATCCCTGAAACTCAGTGGCCAGTCCACCTTACCTAATAAAGCTTCAGGTTGAATGAAACCCTGTCTCAAAAGTAAAGGCAGGAAGCAACTAAGGAAGATACCTTTTATAATCTTGGCCCTCACCAACCCCCACTCACATGCATACTCACCTGTATGCACATGGACACACACATCCACACTCACAAATGCACACCACACACATACACAACAGACCAAGATGACATTTTGACTAAGCAACAGCTCCAAATCCAAATCCAGTACCAAGTTATATATCTACACTATTCTGAAGAAATGCTACGGCTTCCTCAATGTAAAATGAAGAAATAAAGATCTTATTCTTTTAACTTTAGCATTTTGTAAGTCTAACAATGTCAAAAAAAGGTAATATTGACAGACCATAAACAGTTTAATGTAGTGTGACTTCATCTTTCCAAACATGAATAATCATGAGCTATTTTACGCAACAAGTCATAGTAATTAGGAAATACAGTTAATACTGTGACTCACAACATCATACCCAATACTGTGTGAATTGTGATCCATATAATCAGGCTCCAGTGTTAAGAATACATTTACAACCGAGTGTGGTAGCGCACACCTTTAATCCTAGCACTAGGGAGGCAGAGGCAGAGGCAAAGGCAGGTGGATCTTTGTGAGTTCAAGGCCAGCCTGGTCTACAGAGTGAGTTCAGGACAGCTGGGGCTACAGGGAGACCCTGTCTCAAAAAGACCAAAAAACAAAACAAAAAGACAAAAAAAAAAAAAAAGAAAAAAGAAAAAAAAAAGAATACATTTATAGGAAGTCAGAGTTAAAGCATCAGGTTAATTAAGCAAATCTTCCCAACTATTATAGCAGTTTATAATTCAAGGAAATTCAAAATTCTATGCTAACTTTTTTTTTTTAATTAGGGTTCACATGGATGGGGGGAAAAGAAATATTTCCTGGGCCGGGTGTGGTGGCGCACCCCTTTAATCCCAGCACTCGGGAGGCAGAGGCAGGAGGAACTCTGTGAGTTCAAGGCCAGCCTGGTCTACACAGTGACCTCCAGGCCAGCTGGGACTAAAAGGAAGACCCTGTCTCAAAAATACCAAAAAAAAAAAAAAAAGTTTTTCCTGTTTCCTAACTACAATGAAAGGGAGTTCAAATGGTAATAGGAGATTAGATTAGCAATAATATACAAGAAATTAATTTCCTTTCTAAATTCTAGTTAAGGTAGCTGCTTAATGAGGATTTACAGAATAAATTTAAAGTTCTAGACCAAGAGCAAATACAAAGCCTTGGGCCCAAATACTGGAAGAATTAATTTCTTCTTAAAAAGCAGAATGTTGCCAGGCGTGGTGGCACATACCTTCCTAGCACTTAGGAGGCAGAGGCAGGCGGATCTTTGTGAGTTCAAGGCCAGCCTGCTCTACAGAGTGAATTCCAGGACAGCTGGGGCTACAGAGAGACCCTGTCTCGAAAAGACCAAAAAAAAAAAAAAAAAAAGCAGAATGTTAAGCCAGGTGTGGTGGTTCATACTGTAATCTAGCACTCAGGAAGCTAAGGCAGGAACGCTGCCTTGAGTTTGAGGCTAGCCTGGCTAGCAGAATTAAGACACCTGTCTCAACAAACAAATTTACCTACTAGTAAAGGTGTACATCAATTCCCGGTCCTGGAATGCAAACACACACACTCTCCACTCTCCTTCCTTTCCTTCCTTTCCTTCCTTTCCTTCCTTTTCTTCCTTCCCTTCCCTTGCCTGCCTTCCTTCCTTCCTTCCTTCCTCCCTTCCTCCCTCCCTCCCTCCCTCCCTTCTTCCCTCCTTCTCGGTCATTTGCATGCCACATAGGATTGTTTCTCTGCTGTAGTGGTCCAATTGATAGTGTGAAAAGAACATAACAAGTCGCAAATACTTATCAGCCCATCTAGTAGGTAAATAGGCAGTGGACATGGTGGCACACAGGCACAATCCTGGCACCTGGGATGCTGAGGCAAGAGGATTACAAGTCTGAGGCTAGCCTAAACTGTGCAATTAAAACTTGCCTCAACAATAAAAGGCAACAAAAATCTGGAATTGTTCTCTTGTTTTGTGTTTCTCGAGATAAGGTATTGCAGTAGCCCTAGCTGGACAGGAAGTACAAAACAGACCAGGCTAGCCTAGACCTCATGGAGACTCACCTGCCTCTGCTGGAATTAAAAGGTATGAGCCACCATCCCCTGACCCCTGGAATTGATCTGACTACTTCTGTGCATAATTCAATTCTTCTTCCTATCACAGCTCAAACTGTTTCTGTCTAGAAAGGCTTATGGCAGGTGTGGTGGCGCACGCCTTTAAGCCCAGCACTCTGGAGGAACAGGCAGATTGCTATGAATTCCAGGCCAGCCTGATCTACACAATGAGTTCCCTGTCTCAAAAAGACAAACAAAACAAAACAAAACAAAACCCAAAAAAGATGTCTACCCTCCTCTGCACTGTGGCAATGGGGACACAGGTCAGGTTTGAACTTGCCTGCACTGTAAGAAGATACATTTTTTAAATAACTTTACATTCTTTTTTTTGTGTGTGTGTGTTTGAGACAGGGTCTCCCTTTAGTCCCACCTGGCATGGAGCTCACTCTGTAGACCAGGCTGGCCTTGAACTCACAAGAGATCCACCTGCCTCTGCCTCTCAAGTGCTGGGATTAAAGGCATGCGCCACCACAACCAGCAAGAAGATACATTTTGAAAAGATGTACATCAGACAGCACAACCTTAAAAGCCCACTGTAGGGCTTTTAAGGCTGTCTTATGTTGTTAGTCTAAAAAAAAAAAGAAAAGGTGTACATCAATTCCCGGTCCTGGAATGCAAACACAAACACTCTCCACTCTCCTTCCTTCCTTTCCTTCCTTTCCTTCCTTTCCTTCCTTCTTCTCTTCTTCCCTTCCTCCCTTCCTCCCTTCCTCCCTCCCTCCCTCCCTCCCTCTCGGTCATTTGCATGCCACATAGGATTGTTTCTCTGCTGTAATGGTCCAATTGATAGTGTGAAAAGAACATAACAAGTCGCAAATACTTATCAGCCCATGAGAGCACATTTACTGACCCTTCTTACCAGTCAATGAGATGAAACCAAAGACTTCAAATGTCACATATAAACAAGAAGCTGATGGAATTTACTGCCACCACAAGAGAAAATTTCACTATTACTTATTCTAGAATTTCAAGTGTAGCTGGTTTGATTTTTCTAAGGCCCATTCAATAATTGTAGATATTTATCTTATGTAGATTCAGAAGGTAAGCAACCCTGAGAAATGTAAAAGTAACCACACACTGAATGATGTCAAAAAAAGAAATAAAACCTGCTTCTTCCATGATGGAGACTGACTCTCCCATAGTCCCTCATCAGAAAGGCAACATACGTGTTTCCTTTTGGTGTTAACCATGGACAGAAATTTAAGAATCCACTGGTAACTAACACAAAATTCAAACTTGGGCTGGAGAGATGGCTCAGTGGTTAAGAGCACTCGCTGCTCTTGCAGAGGACCAGGGTTTGATTCCCAGCACCCACCTAACAACCATCCTGTAACTCCAGTTCCAGGGAATCCAATGACCTACTCTGACCTCCATGGGCATTGCACAACATGGGTACACTTACATACATGCAGGCCATATACTCATACACATAAAAAATAATAAATTAAAAAAGAAATAAACTAAACTTAATCACTTAATTGGGCTGGAGAGAAGACTCAATGGTTAAGAACAGTGACTGGGGAACACGGGTCTAGATTTGTTAAAAAAATAAAAATAAATTTATGTGGGGAAAAAAAAAAAAGAACAGTGACTGTTCTTGCAGAGGACCCAGGTTCAATTCTTAGTACCCACATGGCAGCTAACAACAGTTCCAGGGGATATGACGTCCTCTTCTGACCTCTGTAGGCAGTGCAAAATACAGGTGCAATACACTCATATACAAAAGATAATAAAAATACGATTTGTGTCTACGAAGTTCTCCGCTGGAAACATAACTTCCAAAGTGGCAGTATTGTGGAAGACTAAGATATGAGCATGCCACAGTGGGTCTGAGCTGGGCGTGGTAGCACACCCCTTGGATCTGAGGACTTGGAAGACAGAGGCAGGCGAATCTCTGTTGAGTTCAAGGCCAGTCTGGTCTACATAGTGAGCTGCAGGCCAGCTGGGCTAAAGGGAGACCCTGTTTCAAAAGATTAAAAAAATAAAAATAAAAAAATTACTGAATTGTAGGAAAAACACTGTAACCCAAAATAGATACAAAACATCACTAATAACGCCACTGTTAATTTCAGACATAAGCAAGAAACAATCTGATGAATTAAAACTATACAACATTCAAATAAAGGAACAGCAGGCAGCCACTGTAATCTGTAATGTAAATTCCTGCTCAAAAAAATTTACAATCTACCTATAGTCAAACAAGAACATTTATTTCTGAGTGATCACTAGAAAAGATGCTGGCTATAAAAATGGGCATGGTGGTGCATGCCTTTAATCCTAGCACTCAGGAGGCAGAGGCAGGTGGATCTTTGTGAGTTCAAGGCCAGCCTGGTTTACATAGTGAGGTCCAGGCCAGCTTGGGCTATAGAAAGACCCTGTCCCAAAAAAAAAAAAAGAAAAAGGCTTGCATGATGTCAAATATATTAAATGTATAGAAATGTGTATGTGTATATATGTATTTGCAATAAAAGATACCTGAGATCACACATAAGAAAACAGCAGTGGGCTGGAGAGATGGCCTAGTGGTTGGGAGCACCGACGCTCTTGCAGAGGACCCGGGCTCGATCCCCAGCACCCACATGGCGGCTGAGAACCAGCTTTAGCTCCAGTTCCAGGGGAATCCGATGCCCTCTTCTGACCTCTGCGGCATTGCACGGCACGGGTGCATAGACCTGCGTGCAGACAGTACATTCATACACATGAAAATGAATAAAATTTACAACAAAAAAAAAACAGCAGTAAATGCTCTACAGTGAAAACCTGAGGTTATGATTTCCTTTTTTGTTGCTATTTACAATGAAAATTCATCATCAATAGAGATACAAACAAAATTGGTTTTGTTTTGGGTTTTTTTTGTTTTTTTTTTTGTTTTGTTTTTTGAGACAGGGTCTCCCTGTAGTCCCAGCTGTCCTGGAAATCACTCTGTAGACCAGGCTGGCTTTGAACTCACAAAGATCTGCCTACCTCTGCCTCCCAAGTGCTAGGATTAAAGGGGTGCACCACCACGCCCGGCTTACAAACAAAATTGTTTTAATTTTTGTTTCTGTGTTTTTTTTTTTTTTTTTTTTTTTTTTTTTNATACTAATGAAAGAATGCAGCAGTAAAAAAAAAAAAAAAGAATGCAGCAGTTATGGACAAGCAAAAGGCATGTGACACACACCTGTAATCTAGCACTCGGGAGGCTGAGGGGAAAGGCAAGATCACGACCAGCCTAGGCTAGTGAAACCCTGTCTCAAAGCAAAAACTATAATACACACACACACAGATGTAACTGAATAACTATGTCTGCAGTAAGTCTACACCTTGAAGATAGGCAATGAAAGATTTAGAGTGATCAATCACCAAAGGGTAAGAATGGAAGCCAGGGGGCTGGAGAGATGGCCTAGCAGTTAAGAGCACTGACTGCTCTTGCAGAGGACCTGGGTTCGATCCCCAGCACCCACATGGCGGCTGAGAATCCTCCTCCGTAACTCCAATTCCAGGAGAACTCCAGTTCCAGGGGAATCCGACACCCTCTTCTGACCTCCGCGGCATTGCACGACACGGGTGCACAGACCTACATGCAGACAGTACATTCATACACATAAAAAATAAAGAAATAAAAAATTTAAATGAAAAAAAAAAAGAAAATAAAATTAAGTCTTTCTCTGATTGCTTTAGGAAATTCTTGCAGGCATTGAAACTGGAGAATCTCAGATTCTTAAAAAATATTTTATTATTTTTAGTCTGTATGAGTGTATTTGCCTGCATGTATGTAATTACAGTGCATCAGTGTCATGCAATGCTCACAGAGGCCAGAAGGCAACAGATCACCCTGGAATTGCAGTTACAGATAGGTGTTAGCTGCCATGTGGGTGCTGGAAACCAAGCACAGGTCCTCTTTGAGAGCAGCCAGTGCTCTTAACCATTGAGCTATCTCTGGAGCCCCCAGATTTTTTAAATTAGACATTTTAACAAAACCAGACTCAATGAAAATCACTTCTATTCTACAACTCTTGAGCCAAAATCTTCACTTGGGTACAATTCATTTTAAAAACTACAGAAAGGCTTAACATGAAGGAGACCATGTTTAGGAGGGCATTAGCACCAAAAGGCTTTTCATTTTATTGAAAAGTACTACACATAAGTCAAGAGATGCTATTTTTTTTTAATTTTATTTATTTTTCGTATGTATATGAATGTACTGTCTGTATGTAGGTTTGTGCACCCGTGTCATGCAATGCTGCAGAGGTCAGAAGAGGGTGTTGGATTCCCCTGGAACTGGAGTTAAAGACAGTTCTCAGCTGCCATGTGGGTGCTGGGGATCGAACCCGGGTCCTCTGCAAGGGCGGTCGGCACTCTTAACCACTAGGCCATCTCTCCAGCCCCAAGAGATGCTATTAATACTAAATTACTGAATTAAAGATGAACAGTGTGGTTTAACTTAATACTACCTTTTATTGTAGTCACCAATAACCACATCAATATACTTCAAGGAAAACAGTACATGGAAATTATAAATTTAAGGCAGAATTTATGTTACTTTTTTTGTTTTTGTTTGTTTGTTTGTTTGTTCATTTGAGATAGGGTCTTCCTGTAGCCCCAGTTTGCCTGATACTCCCTACGTAGACCAGGCTGGTCTTGAACTCACAGAGACCCGCCTGCCTCTGCCTTCTAAGTGCTGGGACTAAAGGTGTGCGCCCCCACGCCTGGCTTATGTTATTCTTTTTCTAAATTCTGTGTGCAGGAAGTCCCTTCTTGCTGGAACTATCTAAGCTCCCAACCTAACTTGAAACTATTACTGCCAACACATGAAATGAGTTGGGCATGGTGGTGAATGCATTTGATCCCAGGCAAGAGGCAGGCAGGTGGGGCTATAGAGACCCTGTCTCAAATCACAAACAAACAAACAAACAATAAAAACATGAAATTAGGGCTGAAGAGATGGCCTAGCGGTTAAGAGCGCCAACCGCTCTTGCAGAGGACCCGGGTTCGATCCCCAGCACCCACATGGCGGCCGAGAACCATCTGAAACTCCAATTCCAGGAGAACTCCAGTTCCAGGGGAGTCCGACACCCTCTTCTGACCTCCGCGGCGTTGCACGACACGGGTGCACAAACTTGCATGCAGACAGTACATTCATACACATACAGAAATAAATAAAATTAATAAAAAAAATAAATTAAAAAAAACATGAAATTAATTAGGTAACAAATGGTCACAGACTTTAAGTTTTCTAGACATCCCATTTACATAGCAACTCTAAAAAACTGAGTAACCTGTAGACTTTGGTAATTTTCCCAAATAACAGAAAAGGACTTATCTTTCAAGACAGACCAGCCATATCTGGTTTCCAATCATTCCTGAACATGCTCTGGAGCACAAGATACTTTCCTGAGTTTTAACCATTTTTTTTTCTTTTATGTATATGTATGTACTGTCTGCATGCAGGTCTGTGCACCAGTGTCATGCAGTGCCTCAGAGGTCAGAAGAGGGCATCCGATTCCCCTGGAACTGGAGTCAAAGACAGTTCTCAGACGCCATGTGGGTGCTGGGAATTGAACCCAGGTCCTCTGCAAGAGCAGTTGGTGCTCTTAACTGCTGAGCCATTTCTCCAGCCCCTATTATTTTTTTTAATTTATTTTTTTATTTTAATTAATTAATTATTACTATTTTTTTGTCTTTTCGAGACAGAGTCTCCCTGTAGCCCCAGCTATCCTGGAACTCGCTTTGTAGACCAGGCTGGCCTTGAACTCACAAAGATCCACTGCCTCTGCCTCCCAAGTGCTAAGATTAAAGGTGTGCTCCACCATGCCCGGCTCTAAATTATTATTTTTTATATGTATGAGTGTACTGTCTGCATGTAGGTTGACGCACCCATGTCGTGCAATGCTGTGGAGGTCAGAAGAGGGCATCAGATTTCCCTGGAACTGGAGTTAAAGATGGTTCTTAGCCACCATGTAGGTGCTGGGAATCGAACCTGGGTCCTCTGCAAGAGCAGTCAGTGCTCTTAACCGCTGAGCCATCTCTCCACCCCCAAAGGATGATCCTTAAAGCAGGGATGCGAGAAAGAAGGAGGATTTGGAGATGGATGGGGAGAAGAGCAGCTCTTAAAACTTCGTACGGGAATTCTGATACTACCCATCCCACTAGAAGCAGACACTTCCTTAAGTCTGCCAGGCAGTGTCACACACTTGTTGCCACTCTTTGGGGTCCCTCATTGGCTGCTGGCAGTGGTCACATTTCTGAGAGCAGCCATGTTCCTTGAGCACTACGGTCAACAGCATAGCTCAGCCACTGGTTGCCAAAAAATAATAGGGACCCACTTCTCCCTGAGGCATTAGGCTGATTAAAGCAGTTAGTGAAAGCACTGTTAAAAGTTTTTGCAGTAGGGCTGGACACAGATTAGTGGCTAAGAGCTTTGGCTGTTCTTGCAGAGGTCTGGGGTTTGGTTCTGAACAACTCCAGCTTGGGGGGGGGGACGACAACACTGATGCCCTTGTCTGGCTTCTCCAGATATTGTATACATGGGTGTACTTACATATATACAGCCAAAATAGTCATATACTTAAAATAAAAATAAATACATTTAAAAAAAATTTTTTTTTTTGGTCTTTTCGAGACAGGGTCTCCCTGTAGCCCCAGCTGTCCTGGAACTCACCTTGTAGACCAGGCTGTCCTTGAACTCACAAAGATCCGCCTGTCTCTGCCTACCAAGTGCTAGGATTAAAGGCATGCGCCACCACGCCCGGCAAATTAATACATTTTAAAAAATACAAATTAAAAACTACCCACAGCAAAACAAGTCAAAATCACTGTTAGTGTTGATAAGTACTTTAGGTTGTCACTGTAAGCACTCATTTTCGGATAAATGGATGAAGCAGCCTGAATCTCTAAGGAGCAGCTGTGGACAATATTTTGTCATGCTGGCTATGCTGAGTTAAAAGACTGTCAGTCGTAGCCGGGAGTGGTGGCGCATGCCTAGCACTTGGGAGGCAGAGGCAGGTCGATCTCTGTGAGTTCAAGGCTCTCCTGGTCTACACAGTGAGCTCCAGTCCAGCTGGGACTAAAGGGAGACCCTGTCTCAAAAAGACCAAAAAAAAAAAGAAAAAAAGACTGTCAAAGCACCGGACTACTGTTTTGAACATGCCACAGATGCCTTGAGATAACATAAACAGTGACAGCAGATAGCCTCGATTCTTGAAGGCACCAAGCCAGATTTTTTTTTTTGGGGGGGGGTCTTTTCGAGACAGGGTCTCCCTGTAGCCCCAGCTGTCCTGGAACTCACACTGTAGACCAGGCTGGCCTTGAACTCACAAAGATCCGCCTGTCTCTGCCTCCTAAGTGCTAGGATTAAAGACGTGCACCACCACGCCTGGCTCAAAGCCAGATATTTTTAACTGTCAAATTTGTGCCATACTTTACATTGTTGCAGGGCTTGATGAACTCAAGAGTACTGTGCAGCCATTTCCAACTGGGCCACAGGGAGAGCACCTTGAGTTTTGGCCTAGCAGGACTGCTATAACTGGTATTAAAAGAGGCAAAACTGTGACTGTCATAAACACAAACCTTCATTTGCATCCACACTGTGTTGAGAGGAGTTCAAAGATCCCTCCTCTGGCTACATAAGCAGGCTGCTCAGATTCAAATAGTTGGTGTGCAGAGAGACTCTCAAGAGTGGGCTTCCCTGAGCTGCAACCTCAGGTCCAAAAGCTTCTCAAGTAGCTTTTCTTTGCCTATATTCAGTAGTGTGGGCTGAGATGGCAACAAGAGAGAGACAGAAAAGTGCCTTCAGTGGCATAGAATACCAGCAGTGGTATCAGTGACAGGCCTTGCTGCATAAGAGGGAAAGGGGCCGGGAGTTGCTTGACATCAGAAGACAGCATAGCTGAACAGTTCAAGATGAATGGGGAAAGCTGAAAGATGACAAGAGTTGAGACAGAAGAAGAGCAGTTGCGGAGGGGCCACATTATAGAAACTAGAAGCCCTGGGCATGGGAGACTTCCAGAAAACTGTCTTCAGAGTCAAGGCTGTAATACTAGATGCTGTTAAGGGCTGAAGAATCCTGACTTCCAAGGCTTCTAGAAGACGACTTGAAGAATCTGGACACTGCAAGGCCAGCAAAGTTTTAAGAGCTGCTCTTCTTCTCCCCATCCATCTCCAAATCCCCCCTTCTTTCTCGCATCCCTGCTTTAAGGATCATCCTTTGGGGGTGGAGAGATGGCTCAGCGGTTAAGAGCACTGACTGCTCTTGCAGAGGACCCAGGTTCGATTCCCAGCACCCACATGGTGGCTAAGAACCATCTTTAACTCCAGTTCCAGGGGAATCTAATGCCCTCTTCTGACCTCCACAGCATTTGGACTTCCTAGGCTTAGATAACACTAGAGGGGACCCCTTGCTCTAGAACACCCAGGGAAGCAAGAACTGTCAAATATCACTATTTGAAGAACGTCTTACCTATCTATCATTTCTATCTGGGTAGAACAAAAGGACCCAAATGGGTAACTGATTTTTAAAAAGTGGGTGCCTTGTAGGACCCAAGGGTCATAAAAGGATTTCCAGCACCGCAATGATACAGACAGCTGTCCCAACAAGAGTTCTTCAACCAGGACACCAGTCAAGATGGGTCTGGAGTTTTGTCAAATTTGTAAAGTACTAGTCTGTGGGCAAATCTGCTCTGCTGTCTTTAGTTGAAGGCACCCTTTTTGCTAACAGAATTCATTGTTGCCATTTAACAGAGTCAACATTTCTGAACAATACAAGAATGGTAAGTGATAATTTCCCCTACCAGGACCAGCCTCTCCCTATGTGTGCCACCTTCCCAGAAAAGGAGATAGGATCAGTTGTCCTCAGGCTTGTACTATGCTGCTTTTCTTTCTTTTCTCTCTCTCTCTCTCTTTTCTTTCTTTCTCTTTCTTTCTTTCTTTCTTTCTTTCTTTCTTTCTTTCTTTCTTTCTGTCTGTCTGTCTGTCTGTCGTTTTGAGACAGGGTCTCCCTTTAGTCCCAGCTGGCCTGGAGCTCGCTATGTAGACCAGGCTGGCCTTGAACTCACAGAGATCTACCTGCCTCTGCCTCCCAAGTGCTAGGATTAAAGGCGTGCGCCACCACGCCTACTAAAGGGTATATAAAAATATGCTGCTATTGTGCATTCAATGAGTTTGATTATTACAGAGACATTGCCCTCATATTTATACCCATAGTCCTAGGAGAAGGGGTAAAATCAGACAAATTGCTAGTAAGGGAGGGGTAGGTTCAAGTTTTTCAAAATTAGAAACAGATACATCTGGCAGGAGAGATAATTCAGCAGTTAACAGCAATTACTGCTCTGGAGAGGACTAGAGTTCAGTTCCCACTACCCCCATTGAATAGTTCACAACTACTTCTAACTCTAGCTCCAGGTGCTATTGACGCTCCCTTCTGGCTTCCTCAGGAAAACACACACACACACACACACACACACACACACACACACACACACATCTTTAAAAATTTCAGACATACCTTTCAGAGAATTTAAATGCAAAAAGACATATACATTTTCAAGCTGAGAATTTATATGCAAATCAATAAAAATTGTCAAGTTATTTTTACTGATGTCTGAGAACAGATTAAAATGTGACCATCCTGATCAACTAATTACAAATTTTTCTATAGTATTATATATCCCCATATAAGAAGGAATTTCAAGTGGCTGGAGAGACAGCCTAGCGGTTAAGAGCACCGACTACTCCTGCAGAGGACCCGGGTTCAATCCCCAGCACCCACATGGTGGCTGAGAACCGTCTGTAACTCCAGTTCCAGGGGAATCCAACACCCTCTTCTGACCTCTGCGGCACTGCACGACACAGGTGCAAAGACCTACATGCAGACAGTACATTCATACACATAAAAATAAATAAAAAATTAAAAAAGAGAAGGAATTTCAAGTTGAAAATGTTGCCTGTTTTATGCTTGTTTTCAGGAAAAAGATGGTCTACACAACATTCTAAATCACTCAGACTTAGGATGTCCATGGGCATGGTTCTGTAACAATCTTTATTACGACCTTAAAACTTGAATGTGGCCAAATGTCATCCTCTTCTGTATAATGATGACCAAGTTACATGTCAGCCAGAGTACCATCATTTTCAAGTGAAAATGTACCATTTTAGCAAAAGACCAAAGTGTAGGATAACTCAAATTCAGATTTAATCTATTTTATCTAATTTATTTATGTATTTATTTAATTTTTTGGTCTTTTTAAGACAGGGTTTCTTGCAGCCCCAGCTGTCCTAGAACTCTCTATGTAGACCAGGCTGGCCTTGGACTCAGAGATCCGCCTGCCTCTGCCCTCTGAGGGCTGGGATTAAAGGCATGTACCACCAAGCCAGGCCCATAAATTCAGATTTTTAAGGACTTCTAAATTGAGCTATCAGTGACCTCAAACTTAAGAATACTTTCTTTAGGGGCTGCAGAGATGGCCTAGCAGTTAAGAGAGCCAACTGCTCTTGCAGAGGACCTGGGTTCGATCCCCAGCACCCACATGGCGGCTAAAAACCGTCTTTAACTACAGTTCCAGGGGAACTTGACGCCCTCTTCTCACCTCCGAGGCATTGCATGACACGGGTGCACAAACCTGCATGCAGACAGTACATTCATACACATACGAAAATAAATAAAATTATGGGCTGGAGAGATGGCCTAGCGGTTAAGAGTGCCGATCGCTCTTACAGAGGACCCGGGTTCGATCCCCAGCACCCACATGGCGGCTGAGAACCGTCTGAAACTCCAATTCCAGGAGAACTCCAGTTCCAGGGGAATCCGAGACCCTCTTCTGACCTCTGCGGCGTTGCACGACACGGGTGCACAAACTTGTATGCAGACAGTACATTCATACACATACAGAAATAAATAAAATTAAAAAAAAGAAAATAAATAAAATAAAATAAAAAAGAATACTTTCTTTAACCTATTCTACTAAAATCAGGTTAGTAGTTTGTTATTCTGAAGGGCCATGAATTTCATCATATGTTGTTATATTTGTAAACTAGGCTCTGAGGAATCTCATCTTCCAGCCCAAAAAGGAAAAGTGAGAGCCAGGCATAGTGGTGCACACCTTTAATCCCAGCACTCAGGAGAGGCAGAGGCAGATCTCTGTGAGTTCAAGGCCAGCCTGGTCTACATAGTGAATTCCAGAACAGCTGGGGCTACAGGGAGACCCTATCTCATAAAAAAAAAAAAAAAAGGAAAAGTATGATCCCCCCCTACCCCAACACTCCTTAATAGCTTGCTTTTACATATTTTTATATGTTGGACTCTAGATAAGTTATCAAATTGGAAAGTAAGTAGAGATATAAAAACTGTCAGATTTGGGAATCCTATTCTTTTTAGGGGGAGGTATGTCTTTTTGAGAAAGGGAATTCTTTATTAAAGTTGCTAAAAATTCTGTTTTGATTTATAAAGCAAAAAAAGGAAACCCCTGGAAGACCACATCCAGGGTCTTCATCAAGCCTGACAAAATTTACCAAAAACCTCTAGAAATAATAAAGCTGACACATTCCATTCAAGAAACTCATTTACAAATCTTGAAGGTGAGAAATACACCAGTTGTGCTCTGGAATGAGCTCTGAATAACAAAGGATTCATCTCAAGCAACAAGTGTAAATGCTCAATCGCAAGGTTTATATTACCATAGTCCATAAAGCACTGACTTCCCAAGGTTAGGTAGCAAAAATATAAAAGACTCAGTTAATGATGTGGTTTTCACAGCAATGAAGTTCCTTTTAATATCATGCAATAGTTCATTAAGAAGATTGACAGCAACTGCATTCTGAATGTGAAAACAATATATAGAAATATTACCAATGAAATAAAAACTTACAATAGTTTGCAAGAGAAACATGTCTAAATGTCATTTGGATATTTGAAGCTGTGAGGTACTTGATGGAAGTAAGAAGATGGAAAGTGGCTACAGGAAAAGAAGAGTCAGTGAAGTTAGATGAACAGTGAACAGCATCCACCAGCAAGCTCACACTACTTACCTGGGGAGGAGTGGGTGTGGATATGGGTCTTCCTATGGGTGGGGTGGGGTTTCTGCTGCCACCTCCAGACATAATCTCCTCTGTTATGTCTTTACCTCCCTGGTTTGGATCACGAATTCTTATCTAGAAGGTGAAATAAAGTGGTAAAGGTATAGGTGATGTCTGTGTATCAGATTTAGATTATGAATTAAAGGATAAAACCAAGACAACTACCAACCACCAAACTTGATAATCACTGTACTTTGACTGTACTTCAATCACAGAACCACATGGGATCATTCAAAGAAACCTAGGCCATTAGCTCTGAGGTAAACTAATTAGGATAGAAAGCTAAAATAGGACCAAGTTGATTGAATATATAGAACAAATGAGCAAAGCATCCATGCTTGGTTTCGTTGGGGGAGGGCTCTTTTTGAGACAGGGTCTCCCTGTAGTCCCAATTGACCTGGAACTCCCTATGTTGACCAGGCTAGCCTTGAGCTAACAGATCTGCTTGCCTCCCAAGTGCTGGGATTAAAGGTGTGTGGCGCCATGCCCAGCCTATGCTGGTTTTTTAAGTGTCAAATATATTGATTTTGCTTACAGTGCTTAACAGAAAATGAAATTTTTAAGAGTTTAAAATAAGGAAGTTATTGTGTAAAGTTTTAAATGCTCTAAATGTCCTCTTAAGTTCACCAACAAAATGTAAAACATTTGCTATGATTTGGTGGTAGGACTTTACCTATACATAAGTATATCTATACCTCTGTTGCTTTGTATACTTTGTACTTTTATGCAAGGCTGCTCACTGCAATGATGCTTTTTCCAAACAAAAACAAAAACACAGCATAAAGGCCTATCTCTGACAGTTCAAACATTATCCTACCTTTTTTTTTTTTTTTTTTTTTTTTTTTGAGACATAGCCCTAGCTGTCCTGGAATTTGCTCTGTAGACCAGGCTGGCCTTGAACTCACAAAGATCCACCTGCCTCTGCCTCCTGAGTGCTAAGATTAAAGGTGTGCACCACCACACCCAGCTCCTACATCTTTAAATTATCAAACTGCCATTAAAAGGAAAGAGGCAGACCTCCCAAGTGCTGACACCAATTGATTGTCAAGCTGCCCTGCTGAGTGAAAAACATGTCCTACAACACTGCTGTGTACAGTCTTCCCATCTAAACCTTCGAAAGGATATTTGGTATAATGAAGGTAGAATACAGGTGTCCGGGCACTTGGAGCTGTGACAGTGGCAATGTAGTAAGTTCTCCCTCTGGTGTTCATTACCTGGATAGCTTAATTAAGCCTCTATCAGCCTTTTTGTTTGTTGTTTGTACCCCAGGCTGGCCTGGAACCCACTCTGTAGCCCATGTTTGTTGTTTATAATCCAGGCTGGCCTGGAACCCACTCTGTAGCCCAGACTGACCTGGAACCCATTCTGTAGCCCATGTTGGCCTGGTCTTGTGTCAATACTCCTGTCTCAGCCTCTGCAATACTGAAATTAAGAATGTGCCCAACTGGAGAGGTGGCTTAGTAGTCAAGAGTATGCATTACTCTTGCAGAGGAGTGCAGTTCAGTTCTTAGCACCCATGTTGGGGGGCTCACAAACAACTCTACGTCCAGCTCCAGAGGACCCCATATTTCTGGCCTCTGCAGGTACCTAAAACTCAAGTGCACAAATACAGAATTAAAAATAAATCTTTACAAGAGTTTTAAAAAGAGAATGTGCACTATGCCCAGCTATCTATCTACTTTCACTTTTTTTTTTTTTTTTTTTTTTTGCGGTTCTTAGCCTCAGACCTTTAACGGCTGCGCTATCCCCACAGCCTTTAACAGCTGTGCTATCCCCACAGCCCTCTACTTTCTCTTAATGACTTTCTGCATTTGTTTTTGTTAGCACTGTTATCTGCATCTCTGCATTGTGGAATGCTGTTCAGGTCACTTCTACAATGGTGCCTGAACACCTCCAAAGCATCACTTCTTGACTAAAGTGTCATGATACATCGGGGTGTTGTTTATTATGACATGTGCACAAGTAATTTGTTTCTAATAAAGTACAATATTTGAACTCATTACTATATTCTTTTTGTTGTTAAATTACAGCACCTCAGGAGTCCTGTGAAGATGCCACTCTCGCTACCTTACTTATGTGAATGTGACTGTCCAGCTTAATTATCAGCATCACCCATTTTGTGTGTGCTGATGGGTAAGAGATCACAACCCATTCCTCTACAAATTGTTCTCCAATTCCAATTTTACATCACTATAATCTAATTATCTTGGGTGAACCTTTTTTTTTTTTTAATTTCTGTATGTGTATGAATGTACTATCTGCATGCAGGTCTGTGCACCCGTGTCGTGCAATGCCGCGGAGGTCAGAAGAGGGTCTCGGATTCCCCTGGAACTGGAGTTCTCCAATTCCAATTTTACATCACTATAATCTAATTATCTTGGGTGAACCTTTTTTTTTTTTTAATTTCTGTATGTGTATGAATGTACTATCTGCATGCAGGTCTGTGCACCGTGTCGTGCAATGCCATGGAGGTCAGAAGAGGGTGTCGGATTCCCCCGGAACTGGAGTTCTCCTGGAATTGGAGTTTCAGAAGGTTCTCGGGCCACCATGTGGGTGCTGGGGATCGAACCTGGGTCCTCTGTAAGAGCGGTCAACACTCTTAACCGCTAGGCCATCTCTCCAGCCCCTCTTAGGTATACTTTTTAGACAGAGGGAAAGCCTTTGTACTTTATTAAATAATTAGAATACTTTTAAAGAAATTTTGCTTTATGTTTCAAATCTCTTCCACAAAGAAGATTTTTTTTTTTTTAATTTTGTGACTCTTTAGTATTTGTGCTCCTTTTATTCAAGTGCTACTGTTTTCTCCTATCAATTTACAGTTGATCAGCACTGCTGGTAAAGGGAGTCAGGATCTGAGAAATGAGCTGAAATTCCTCCTGCTGAATGATACTGTGGTACATTTTAATCTTCCCAGCTCTAAAGCCATCATGTAGCATGCCTAGATCAATTGTGGTAAAAAGCGACATTAAGGAAATGAAATGCAATTTCTAGAGATATGCCGATAGATAGATAGATAGATAGATAGATAGATAGATAGATAGACTCTAAGAAAAGGTGAAAGGTGGAGAAACAAGGAAAAAGAAATGGCTCAGTCATTTGTAACTGGGATGAAGGATGACTGGATAAGTTTATTTGATACATGAATAGATGTTCCAATTTAAGAAAAATCAATAAACATCTCTTACAGTTTTTTTCTCTCTCTTGGCTGGAGGGGGCTGCTGCTGCGTAGGCACTATGATAGGTGCTGACTGATACACTGGCTGACTTGGATAAAAAGGTGTTCCTAAAGAATCAGAACAAAATAAGAAGCATTTGGTTAGTTTGTCAAACACTACAGGACTGTCAATGGCAAGGTGTCTCTGGACATACTCTTTTAGAAAGTAAAAACAAGCAAAGCACTAAAGAGTCCTCCTCTTATTTAGAAACAGGATATAGCTCTACGACCCAGGCTGACCTGAAACTTAAAATTGCCTGCCTTTGCCTCCTCAGAACTCAGATTATAGACTGATTAAATACTGATATACCCACTCAACTGTCTCTCTCCAAAGTTTTCCTCCAGATACTAAAATGGTCAAGAAATTATTCCTAAAATGTTATGTATCCAAATAGAATACTCAAATCTGAAAACAGTGTTCTCAATAGCTGCAGCTGCCACAGAATTGTCCTTCTAAACACAACCTTGCTTTCAAAAGGAACATTATTCTGAAGAAAGAAAAAAAAAAGGATTATTCTGTAGCCCCCTGTTTGGTCAGGAGTTAGAAAGGGTCTAAACTTTTCAGATTTATGAACTGCCACAAGAACTTCCTAAAATGCCTGTAGCTGAGAAAGTTAACAGAAGACAGGGCATAGAAGCAAATATGAAGAATACAACTTCTGAACTAAATGTTCCACCTGTCTCAAGTTAAACTTCTGCTCTATCTACAACCTATTCCTTCCACGCCCACTGCTGGAACATATCAACCACTGCTGGACCACTCAAACTGCAAAGACTTATTCTATTCATGCTTTGACTCTGCTGCCCATCTGCCCAAGCATCTGCTCTCCACAGTCATAAGCCTCAGAAGGGGTTCTTTAATATTCAAAATGTACACTACTATTTGAATTTCTATCAAACCAGGCTGCTCAGAATAGAAAGCTGAGAAAGGGACAGAGAGTGCTTAACTCGAAAGTAAAACCAAATTTGCCAAAGAACTGAATGCTACTGTGAAAGAAAGATTTACGGAAAAAACTTAATAAGGAGTTTTTTTTTTTTTATTTTTACAGAGCAAAGGAAATAACAGAGTCACTACCTCATAAAATGAGAAAGTTTGTCACACACACACAAAAAAATTAAGATTTTACCTTTGGACACAGTTGAGATGATAAACCTAATGGCCATCAGACGTGTCTGGGGGTAAGTGTGGCTGGACTTCCCTGTTTACTTACTAAGTTTATTTTGAGGGAGGGTATGGTAAAAGGAAGGCTGGCCTAGATCTTGCTATGTAGTAAAGAATGACCTAGAGCTTCAGCTTC
Source organism: Rhizomys pruinosus (assembly GCA_009823505.1). Taxonomy (NCBI): domain Eukaryota; kingdom Metazoa; phylum Chordata; class Mammalia; order Rodentia; family Spalacidae; genus Rhizomys; species Rhizomys pruinosus. The sequence goes on along the minus strand of VZQC01008976.1, from coordinate 793,624 downwards.
TGATCCTCGGTGTTGGGACCACAGGCCTGCACCACTGCAGCTGGTTCAGGTGGTGCTGCGGTGGAAGCCAAGGCCTTGTGCATGTTATGCAGAAACTTTATCAACTGGGCTGCAGCCTTAGCCTCTAGTTAACTCATTTTGTTATTAGTAGAGCATGGACAACAGTAAAACCACAGGACTGAATAAGTCAGAAAATGAGGAGATAAAGGGAAAAAAAGCCCAAGGTGAAATCCTTGCTAGGGATCACAGAAAGAAGGAAAATCCATCGGGGGGGGGGGGGGGGGNCCAAGACAGCCCGGGCTGCAGGGAGACCCTATCTCAACCCCCCCCCCCCAAAACAAAACAAAAAAAATAAAATAAAATAAATAAGGCCAGGCGTGGTGGTGAACGCCTTTAATCCTAGCACTCTGGAGGCAGAGACAGGCGGATCTTTGTGAGTTCAAGGCCAGCCTGGTCTACAGAGTGGGTTCCAGGACAGCTGGGGCTACAGGGAGACCCTGTCTAGAAAAGACCAAAATAATAATAATAATAATAATAATAATAATAATAATAATAAATAACAGTAAAAGAAGAAAGAAAATGAAGACTGTGAGGTTAAATAACTCCTTTCTCTTAAAGATTGAGGACAGAGGAAATAGATGAGTGGAGCAGTAACTGAACACGAAGGGGGAGGCTTTAAGTACTAGAATTAAACAGCATGTGCTTATACCAGTGCAGTGAGAAGACTCCTGTTTGAAAACATGACAACGTGGGGAAAGAGAACTTTGGTGCAGGATAAAGTCTACCAGAACCCAGGAAGGGACTGCTAACCTAACAGAGAGACCTGACCCCATGAAAGCCTTGGAGCTAAGTGAATGGAATGTTAGCACTGTTACCACAGTCACTGCCAAGATCCCTACTGCCAAAATAATAATCTCCAAATGGAAACGGTGGAAGCAGAAAGCAGTGCAGTACCAGGACTGCAGTTATCAGCGGCTTTTATAGAATAAGATTTGGAACAGACATGACTTCAGATTTCACAAAGTTCAGTGTGGGGAGAAAAAAACAACATATGATCTCATGGGCACTGACGACATGAGCTAAACAGACCTCAAATGAGCAGTTCTGAGCTGCTCATTATATCATTAGCACCAAAACTCAGAAGATAACCCCCTAAAATTGGTTTCAAATGCTGCTGGACAAGCGCCACAGTCTGCTCACTTTGCCAGGTTTTACAGGCTACGTGAAATAAGATCCAAAAGATAAACTATTTCCTTTGAAAAAAGCAGCTCACACCGGGCACAGTGGGGCGTGCCTTTAATCCTAGCACTCGGGAGGCAAAGGCAGGCAGATCTTTGTGAGTTCAAGGCTAACCTGGTCTACAGAGTGAGTTCGAGGACAGCTGGGGCTACAGGGAGACCCTGTCTCGAAAAAGCCAAACAAAAAATAAAAAAAGAAAAAAGTAGCTCACAAGCTCAATATTTTTTTTTTAATTTTTTTTTTATTAATTTTATTTATTTCTGTATGTGTACGAATGTATTGTCTGCATGCAAGTCTGTGCACCCGTGTCGTGCAATGCCGCGGAGGTCAGAAGTGGGCGTCGGATTCCCCTGGAGCTGGAGTTCTCCTGGAGTTGGAGTTTCAGACGGTTCTCAGCCGCCATGTGGGTGCTGGGGATCGAACCCGGGTCCTCTGCAAGAGCGGTCGGCGCTCTTAACCGCTAGGCCATC
>VZQC01008976.1:745901-771928 GCA_009823505.1 Rhizomys pruinosus | reverse complement strand
AAAAAAAAAAAAAAAAAAAAAAAAAAAAAAAAAAAAAAAAAAGAAGAAGAAAAAGAAAGAAAGAAAGACAAAATCATAAAAAATATCCTCAAACTTCAGATTCCTTACCAAAGCATGAAAGGGTAGAAATCTACTCAACTACCCTCAAAGTCTTGGGAAGGGGAAGCCTTTTGAGAGAGTTTACTACATGCCCATGCTGGCCTTCAACTTGGATCTTCTTGCTTGCCTCAGCCTACTGAGCACTAGACTTATTCTAATTTTTGATTTAATTATAATTATATCTCCCTAAGCAAACGACCACAGGTGAAAAACTATTTGTAGCTTAAACTTGAAGTTGAGACACGATAGGCCTATCATACTCAAAGATAAAGATGTAAACAGACAATGCCTGATCAGACTGTGCAAAATACTAATAGTAATAATAATGATAATAAGCTAGGTCCTCTGCCATTAGTTCTGGCAGCAATGGTAGTTACTTTGGAGAGATTCATTTGGGGAAGAACTGAAGCAGCATTCTGAGCAGGAGGCACCTAAACTAGTGCTGTATATTATATAGAGTGAATTGGGAGAAGTTTATTGTCTGTCCTGCATTTGCAGGAAGGTGGTGTTAAGTGTAGGTTGACATTCAGTTACAGAAAAATGTCCTGTAAATTATAGTTTATTTAGCAGCATATGGTTCTCTAACTGCCAGAGAGTTCCTTGATACCGGGTACTATTCAGTTTCTTTGTCCACATATTTGTGTTTTAAGCCTTGGTTTCTCTCAGGGAAGACAGCAGCAGTGAGTGTTGCCTTTGGCTTGTCTTCTCTAGGTGGGCTATCTGCAGTGTAAAGTTACTGGACTGGTGGATGAATTTTGAAACCAGAGTCGTATTATTCTTGGCCATCTTATTAAGAGTGACCCATCATTTTGCCATGTTCAGTCTGAAAATCTCTTGGTTCTTGATGAATAGTTAGCAGAAAGTCAGAGTTCTGAAGCAGTGCTCCTGATATGATGTTATATGCAAGCGCCTACAAACTGAGAAATTGTTTTTTCAGGTTTCAAGTGTGATATGTAATGTTCTTTGTTGTTTTTAATGCCAACAATCAAGGGAAGCTTTTAGAAATCTTTGTGAGAAAAGATTGATTTCAGGAGTCATTAGCCCAGTTTGGGAAAATGTTGATGCTTGGTCTTTCTGCTGTAAGGTAATTCTTATAAGGTCACATCTTGGGCCAGGCGTGGTGGTGCGCACCTTTAATCCTAGCACTTGGGAGGCAGAGGCAGGTGGATCTTTGTGAGTTCAAGGCCAGCCTGGTCTACAGAGTGAGTTCCAGGACAGCTGGGGCTACTCGAAGACCCTGTCTCGAAAAGACAAAAAAAAAAAAAAAAAGAATGGCCTTCTTTTTCTTGGTTCTTTTTATTTGTTTTTTGAGGCAGGTCTCACTGTAGCCCTGGATGACCTGGAACTAGCCTTGAACTCACAGAAATCAGCCTGCCTTTGCCTCCCAAGCGCTGAGTGAGATTTAAAGGTATGACCCACCATGTCTGGCCCTTATTGTTGGTTTAAAAAAAGTTATCTGTATGTGTAACATGTATGTCTAGGAGTGCATGCTACACTGTGCATGTGGACAACTGTGTGGCATCAGTTTTCTTTTACCTTTTCGTGTGTTCTAGGACCAAGCTCAGCTTGACAGGCTTGTCTTCTAAGCACTTTACCGCTGAGCTATCTCACTGGCCCTTGAACTTGTGACCTTCCTACCTCAACCTTCTCAGTGCTGGGATTGCAAGCACGTGCTGCCACATCAGGTTTATGTGGTGCTTGGGCTTGCTAGGCAGCCACTCTACCAACCATCCACCAACCAAGCTGTATCTTTAGCCTCAAGAAAAATGTTTTCTGGCAATCATTTTTGGACATGAGTTCCTGAAGTACAGTTTAACGCATGGCATTTCTAGAAAACTGAGGTAGCTGGCTAATATGTCTTATCTAAATATCATTTAGATTTTTTCATTATCTTCAGAGAATTAAGCAAATGAGGACATCTGAACCAGGTGTAGTGGTGTACAGCACTCAGGAGACAGGCACAAGAACCATTTTGGTTCTCACCAAACCTATGCAAATACCTGTGCCCTATTTCATATAATGGGCATCTGCCTCTATTTGACTCTGAAAGGATGGTCTCTATCGGACTCTACACATGACATTCAGTCAGCGATTCTCAAATGGGAAATGGTATCATCTCCATGGAGGGCACAGGCAAGTAGGCAGGGAGGCTTTTTGTTTGTTTGTTTTTTGCTTTTGTTTTCTAATTGATACTGGGGACATTTTTTCCCCTTTATTTCCTTCTCTTTAGTTAATCACAAATTAATTCTCTCCATTGTGCTGTGAGCAGGGCTCCCACTGATTCTCTCTTAGGAGTATTTGATTTGAAGCTGATTAAATGTAAGCTTTGCCTTCATGGCCTTGAACAAATTTCTTTTAAAAAGTCTATTACTGGGGCTGGAGAGATGGCCTAGCGGTTAAGAGCACTGACCGCTCTTACAGAGGACCCAGGTTCGATCCCCAGCACCCACATAGCGGCTGAGAACCGTCTGTAACTCCAATTCCAGGAGAACTCCAGTTCCAGGGGAGTCCAACACCCTCTTCTGGCCTCCGCGGCATTGCACGACACGGGTGCACAAACCTGCATGCAGACAGTACATTCATACACATACAAAAATAAATAAATAAATAAATAAATAAATAAATAAATAAATAAATAAATAAAATAATTTTTTTTTAAGTCTATTACTAAGCCGGGCATGGTGGGGCACACCTTTAATCCTAGCACTTGGGAGGCAGAGGCAGGAGGATCTCTAGTGAGTTCAAGGCCAGACTGGTCTACAGAGTGAGTTCCAAGAAAGCTGGAGCTACAGGAAGACCCTGCTAGAACCCTTCCAAACTCATCTTGGAGAGGTGAAAACTGAGGCAAAGGACAATGATAACTGACCCACAACACTCAGTTAAACATAGAGGAATGACTGACACCAGCTCTAGCTGTGCCAATACTCCAGACTCTTGTAGCACCACAACTTGAAACTGAAAAATGCCCAAGTTATACTTCCTCTTGAAAAGCAAACAATAGCCATCCATGTCACACAACAATGCAAAGTACTTGTACCACCTCAGAATCTGGTGACCTTTGTACACTCCAAATTATTAGAATACATTTTTAGAAATGGAGCCTTGTATTAAATTACTCGTCATAATGAAAGTCTTAAATTAAGAAACATTCATTTGGCCAATAATCAAAGCTCTATAAAGTACAACACCTGTGCAAATGCTGGTGTTGTCCCTCTCATTTTCCCCAACAGTGCTAGACTGCCTAACAACAATATTAAAAAAACAGTTGCCACTTCCTGACTCTCATGTTGTGTCAGATATGTACATCCATTACCTTGAAAGTGAAGGGTATTTTCCCTGTTTCATCTCTGTTTTACCCAGGGAAACGGAGGCTTAGAAAAAGACTTTCCTAATACAACTGTCATACATAGTAGAGCTGGTAAATAAAACCTTAAATCTGCCAGATTCTCAACCTAGGCTCTCCCTACTACACCAAGAGGGTAAGTGTCAGAGCATTCCCTGAAGAGCTTCGAGGGACAAGGAGACAACTCAAGGCTTTGCTTCTCCCATGTTGTCACCTAGAGCACATTCCTGCAAAGTAATACAGAACTGGTTGTACATCTTAAATTTTAATTCCTATAGCACATTCATCCTAAAAAAAAAAAATAAGCCAAAGATATGAAAATTAAAGAAGGTTTCTATTTTCTCCATAGCCTAAGTATGAAAAGTTCTATGCAACAAATGAATTAATGTTGCTCTTAATTTGGTATTAGGTCTAAGTTAGTAACTGACAAGTGGTTTTAGAAATACTAATGTTATTCTATACACATCAATACAATTATATCAGAATGTTAACATAAAACCCTTAGAATGTTGCCTGCTCCATTAGGGTTAAACTTTTTATTAGAGACCCACAAAAGTCCATGTAAGCTTAATATATCTAAATTTTTCAAGGTTGTCTAAGTTCAAAGCAATCTTTTTGAGGGAAGAAAAAAAAACAGCATTTTTAAGTTGTGCTGTAAACAGAGGAAATGGGCTCATGTGTAGCAAAATTCAATAAAATGAGTGAAAAAAACAACAACAGCTGAATTACACCAGACAGGAGTTGCTCTTTGTCAGGGGCGGCAGCATTCTAAGAGTCAGCAGCTACTAAGCCCCACCTATTAGTCAAGGGTGATAGTGAGGGGCAAGGGTACAGTACCTGATGATGGGCAGGTCGAGGCCCCGCTGCAAACTGAGAGGAGGGAGAACAAACACAAAAGGAAAGGCACAAAGAGTCAGAAACACCACAACAAAAACCAAAGTCACACAATATAACAAACACACACACACATACAAACACACACACACACAAAAAAACAGTGAAGACCCTGCTGCAGGACAGTGACAGATGGGTACCAGGATTCACTGGGCTAGCCCCACTGGCCAGCACTTGGTCATCACCAGGTGGGAGAAAAGCTGCTAAGCTCTGGGCGACTGGCCATTGTCTTAGGGATAGTTTAACAAGTAAAACCCTACAACAGTGCAAAAGGACATTTGAAACACTAGATGGCTATATTAACACAAACATGGAAATCATGTATGCTGCATGAGACTGCAGAGTCGAGGGGCGTAAAACAATGCTTTTAGCAGGGAATTACAATGTCCAAGAACATTGTAGTTCTTAAGTTAACTGAGTGTGTGATACATAAGCTTGAAGTTTCAGTATCCTCCTTTAATTCACTGGAGTTAAGGAATCAACTCAGAGAGAGAGAGAGAGAGAGAGAGAGAGAGAGAGAGAGAGAGAGAGAGAGAGAGAGAATGAATGAGAGAGAATATCCAATTAGCTAGTAAAGCTGACTACCAGGCATAGATCAAGGTGAATAGCTAGTAAGAGTATCAATCTTTTAACATGATTAGTCTAAATGGTTTTGTTAAGCTAGAGAAGAAAAACAGGAAAGAAAAAAAAAAAAGAAAAACAGGAAAGAAGTGAATTTTCTCAACTATTATTTATAGATAAGAGTAAAATACTACAATTCTTGTTATCCAATCTTTAGCCCTATCTGATACTGAGAATAAAAAGAAAAGGAAACCTAACGCCTCTGTTGAATCAGAATATTTCAAAGTGGACAAATATATTTCAGTACTTCCTCTCACTTAGAAGACAAAAAATTTCTCATTCATGTTTTGTTTTGTTTTTAAGTAACAAGCTACCCTATAACTGTGGCACCAATGCTGCCATCGCTTCCTTTTTGTTTTGTTTTTTTCTGTCTTTTCGAGACAGGGTCTCCCTGTAGCCCCAGCTATCCTGGAACTCACTCTGTAGACCAGGCTGGCCTTGAACTCACAAAGATCCGCCTGCCTCTGCCTCCTAAATGCTAGGATTAAAGGCGTGCACCACCACACCTGGCACCATCGCTTCCTTAATTGAGGCTATGCTTGCCCAGACTCCTCAAATGCCCTCCACCATCTCACCCTGGCCTGTGGCTCCCTAGTCTCTCAAAGTATCTCGCTCCCACCGTCCTGTTCATGGTGGACGTGGGCATGTAGGGGGGCAAGGGCCCTGCCTCCACCCCTCCAGCCCATCCAGCAGTTGCTCCCTTCCTGCCCTGGGGACCCAGGATGTAGATATTGTACAAAGGTTTCTAAATCCCTTTTTTTCTATGCACTTTTTAATTTAAGAGGGCGGGGTCCCAGGTGGGAATCCCCCCACAATAAAGTCTGTCAATGTTTGGAGAGGAAAAAAAAAGAAAAGCAAGCCACTAAGATTAAATAATTCAATAGAGCAAAGTTTGGCTTTCAATACATTTTAACTAAAAAGCACAGAGAAAAAGCCCATGGAATGGCTGCAAACCTGACAGTAAGGTTGACTGTCTTCTTTAACAGTGAAAAGAAAATTCGGGAAAAGCACACCTGAATGTGAACCACACAGGTTTTTTATTTAATATATTTAAAGAGCTAAACATCTGTATCTTTAGCTGCTTCCCCTCCTCTAAGTGTTCTTCTGTGACCTCACAAGCACAGATGAACCAGACTGAAGGTAACTAAGAAACCATCCCTTCTGCTCAGCAGTGCAGTACCTTATGAGAAGAATCTGCAGATTTGGAATTATTTTCTCAACAGCCACGATTTGGTACTGAAAATTTCCAACTCACTGCAGTGAAGCATACTGCTGCCACCGCCGCGCTATAGGGGACACTGTCCAGAACTCATTCACCCTACAAGCTACAATGCCATGGGCTCTTTGACAATGAAAAGTGCCTTCATGGGAAAATGCTGGGTGTTGGGAAGGCAGCCACATTTGCCAAGTCACCTTAATACAGTGTTTCAGAATAATGACAAGAGGCAGCTAGAGTTCATCAAGAATTCTTTCTTCTTCCAAGGAAGAGGTTTTTAATTTTCAGTTTTCCATTTCTGAGAAGAAAACAGATCATACCTCTACTATGAGCATCATGTGTCAAGATTAGGCAATACCACCCATGTGACATGAAAGCAGGGGCAGAAGTGAGCTGTCTCTTCATAACACTTTTGAAGAAAATAGGAGAGAAGGGCCATGTTAAAGCATGAACCTGAGCACAGAAGTACCTGTCTTATCACTGTTCCACTGAAAGGCCCCTCTCCAAGGTTCTAATAGAAAAGCTGAAAGTTTATTTATTTGGAGTGTTCCAGTCAAAAGATAGTTTCCCATGAATAAGAGGACTATCTTATAAAATTATGTGTATGTGTAAATAAAAAAGGAAAACCGGTGAGAATGTCCTCTGGGAACGTTCCCTAGTCTATTTTGTACTAGTCATCATTGGCTATTGAGTTTTTCTCTGGAGTGTCTCCAGATTTAGCCCTGTAGGCAAGCAACTGTAAGCAACAGAACAAACTGTATTTGTTCCTGACTCATGTTAAAAATAGAAAAAAAATTTAAAGGACAGGAATTTGAGATGGTGAAAACTGTAGATATAAAGAAAAGCAGCCTGTGTGATCTTGCATCCAATGGTAGCACCACACCCTCACCCTTCTGCGCAAAGTTGGTAACTGGGTATGGCCAATGCAACGTAAATGTAGTTTTGGCACCTCAGCACCATAAAATATACAAATGACCAATGGTTATAGGTTAGTACAAAAACTGAACTCTTCCCCCATTCCAAATTAGACTTTCAATAGCTTCACTATTTATAAGACTATTTAAAAACAGACTACAGTTTCAAGAGTTCCAGCACAAGAAAATTGAATCAAGAAGTAGCTTCTCAGCATTTTAAATGTAGAACAAGAGTTTTCATATTATGAATTTAACTAAGATACTATGTCAGCACTAGAAATACAGGCACAAAGAAACCTAAAGGGAGGAGCATCGCTTGAAGCCAGTCGGAGTGCAGAGGCAGATGTCCAGGGAGTACAGAAAAGCCTAAACTGTGCAACTGCCAATGGCCTATTAATGCAGAAATAGAGTGGAGTCAGCTGTGGCTGCTCGACCAGGCTGCAGGGGCCTCAGTGCAGCACTGCACCTCTCCTTGACAGTTGGGGCAGCTGGAGGATGGATGAGACTAGACCTCGGCAACTTGGGATGGAAACAGAAAGTGCAGTCCTGCCAAGTTTCATACCCAACTGTACCCTCCCAGCATTAACATGAATAAAATAAAGAACATCAGACCCAAAACAAAAGGCAAGAATAGTCTGGGGTCTCCTAGTCTTGCACTTGTTTTGGGGCATGTAATGGGATGTGTCATGTGTGGGGTTGAGTAATGAGGGTGGTAATGGTCACTAGCAGAGCAGATGGCAAAAAAATTGCATAAAGGATAGCATCTGAAGAGTTTATGACCACAGGAAAAAATGGCTGACAACTATAATTTCCACCTGGATATTCAATTATAAAATGGAAAGGGTGGAAAAGAAGTCTTGATCTTTTAAACTCAAATTTATGTGAAAAGGATATCCAAGTTTAAAAGAAAAGAAAAAATGTAAAGCCCAAATTGTTCCTGTCTAATTCCCATTAGAAGACCCATCCAATTTGTTAAGCTTTTCCCACCATGCCTGGCAGAAGCTAGCATGCCAGGTCAGACTTTCAGAGAAGAACCAATCAATGCATTTCTTTCCATCAGCCAATATGTGGATGTGGTCAAAAATAATGCGTGCCAGAGGCACTGCTGCCTGCAAAAAGTACAGTTTGTTATATTGCTTACAATGCAGTATTTTATCCAGCCTCTTCCAGCCAAGGACCTGTAAACGGGAGTCTGTTCCAAAACCTTCCTCCTCTTCCAGTTGTCTGTGCAATGTATTGGCACTGTTCTGCCGGGCTGTCAAAAAAACTGGTTTAGAGATGCAGCTCTTCAGTCAGGTTCTGCACCAGTTCTATGTAAATTTACCTCTGATTTTCTTCCCCAATAATTAGAAAGGGAGGTGGGGTAAGAGGGCCCCAGAGGTATCTGTAAAACGAGCTCACCATCAACATTCCATACTTAATGATCAGAACTGGGCTGAGATCTCGAGATCTCAGGCCTACTCCAAGCAGCCGAGTGTCCACATCCCCAAACCACTCTCAGAACAAAACTTGCACCAGACATTGGGTTCACCATTTCAGCAAAAAAAGGAGACAAGCAAACAGGCAATTAGGACTAAGTCCCAGGTTAGAAATGGTTCCTCCGACCAGTAGGGAGAACCAGGATCTAAAAACAAGTACTGGAGAAGGCCACAAGGAAAAGGAAGGCAGGAAGAGGGTAAAAAGAAAGGGCACTTGGTGGGGTCTATACTGTCCAAGTTCTTTAAGCATGTCTTTGGAACATTTCAACCATTCAAAATTCATGCACAAAACCAAATGAGAGCAGAACCTAACACAAGGACATTGTCCTGGGCTACAAGCAAAAGCAGGGTTTGGGAGCAACAAGATGATCCTGGTATTCAAAGAATACACAGCAAAGAAGAAGAGGGCTGTGAGCTACAATGAGAGAAGTCACAGAAACACCTTCTAGCCAAAGCTGATCATGCAGGGCAGGAAACGGCAGTTGAGGGGTGGGGCAGCTAAAGCCACTGTGCACTCTGGGAAACAGAAGGATGACCTGAGTAATTCTCATTCCTTGAACAATCCACATGAAGGGTGAACAAAGAAGATCGTGGCGGCATGGGCATCTGTGTGACAATTTATTTCCCATTTGAAGAAATGAACACACCCTGGGTGTATGTCATGCACGTGGTAGTACTGTCAAATGGTTAGAACTCATCTAGAGACACATTCAGAAATCTTATTCCCACAGCACTGAAGATTGAGGCTAACTGGTAAAATTGAGTTGCTTTTACAATCACAGTACTTTACTTTTCTGAATTTTGAACAGTACAACTAAAATGTTAAGAACTGTAATGAGGTAAACTTAAATGTAACAAAACTTCATAAAAGAAACATGCCACAGAAAAGAAAAACAAAAACCTCCACCTTCTTTTTCCTAAGGTAAACTATCGTTACATCTAAGCTGTTGAAAATAATAAGTTATCTTTGGAACAAAGTTCCAAAGCTCAGTTGCTAAAAAGAACATAAGGAACTACACAGAGAAGTGAGGGAGAGAATATTAGAATAAGCTTTGGGTAACTTACCGGAGAACGGGTCTGAGGTTGTGAATTCATTGTCTGAGGGGCTTGAGGATAGACCAACGTGGTTGGACCTGCATTCTGTCCAGAGGGATAAGGGGTCTGTCAAAGAACAGCAAGAACAATAACATGCGTTTTTTTTTTTTAATATAGCACAGCAACTCTAAAATTCAACTTTTTTTTTTTTTTTAGAAAAACTTATTATAGAAGTAGTTCTTACTGTGGTTTACAATTCTACTTTTTTTGGTCTTTTTGAGACAGGGTCTCCTTGTAGCCACAAATGGCCTGGAACTCCCTATGAAGTCCAGGCTGGCCTCGATCTCAAAGAGAACCACTCGCCTCTGCCTCCTAAGTGTGGGGATTAAAGGCATGCATTACCACACCTGGCTACAGTTCTACTTTTCAAATTTTAACTTTATCATAATACCCAACTTAGGATCAATGCAGATTTTAGAAATTAGTGTTGACATCCTGGAGGTACCAGCAACCTAAAATTTATGTACAAATATGTCAAACCAGGAGTGCAAAGAAGACCCATTACAACTTCAATCCTGACTGTGATGCATGTGGAGGCCACAGCCCCCTGGAGCCAAGCATCTTGCTTATGGAAACAGAGTCTCGTTGGCCTGGTCACTCAATGCTTGTCTAGACTACCTGGCCAGCAAGCCCCAGGGATCCTGTCTCCTCATTTTCAGTGCTGGATTACAGGGGTTCACCACAGCACCCAGCTTTTATGTAGACTCTGGGAATTGACTGCATTCCTTATGCTTGAATACCATGTACCTTATGGAATGAACTCTTTCTCTAGCCTGTGTAACTTCATCAGCTTCTGAAAAGGACAGCCCAAACCACAAACCAAACCAGAATTACGCTAAGAACTGTATGACCTGCTCATCAAGCTTTCCAAAGAAACAACAGGCAATGACATCTCAGAGCCACAATGAGTAGCTCACAGGCTCTGTCCTCTTTTCTCACAAAGACCTATCCTTTAATCTTTCAGTCAGTGAAAACTTTTTTTTTTAATTTTTTATTTATTTCTGTATGTGTATGAATGTACTGTCTGCATGCAAGTCTGTGCACCCGTGTCGTGCAATGCCGCGGAGGTCAGAAGAGGGCGTCGGATTCCCCTGGAACTGGAGTTCTCCTGGAATTGGAGTTTCGGACGGTTCTCGGCTGCCATGTGGGTGCTGGGGATCGAACCCGGGTCCTCTGCAAGAGCAGTCGGCGCTCTTAACCGCTAGGCCAACTCTCCAGCTCTCCAGCCCCAGTCAGTGAAAACTTTTATGTAAGAGCATAGACTAAGTGTTAATGGAATGCAAACCAACTTCCCATAAGCTATCTGAAAATAAAATAAAGAGCATAGCTCTTGATTATGAATCCATGTTAAATACTAGAGGCTAATAACTGAGTTTAAATGAAATGCTACCAAAAGCAAGGGATACCAAATCATAGAACTTGGATTCAGGCTCTCACAGACACTACCACAGCTCTCTCCTCCCCTTCAAAGGGAGGGCTTCCTGTGCCCTGGAGGAAAGCTGTACCCACTGTACCCCAGCAGGTCCTCAAACCAACCCTATTCCCTGTAGTCCACATTCTTACTCATTTGGTTTATTTTATTTTTCCACCTCAATAGGAATATGATCTCCCTGTTGTATCCCCAGCCTAGAACATCCTGTGGCATTCCTCTATTGTAATGCCATTGTTAGTGAACCTGGCTTCTAAGAAAGGAAAAAGAAGCACACTAAACCTCATAAGGCAATTGGTGACAGTAAGATAAATTATGATGCAATAGCCTTTCATTTACCACTATGGTGATCCTACTAATGACTACAGTTGTGTCCTACCTAAATAACTAACTAAATATCTGGAAAATGCTTTCCATTTTCATTCTACAACTTTGGGGTCAGGTGACCATATAATGAAAGTTCATGATAGCACACAAATAACTAAAATAAAATGAACGGTTTCATATTTGGCTTGGAGATTGCTTGGTTATCCATAAACATGGTAATCTGCTGCACAGCCAGTTCAATAGCTGGCAATCAGAATGCCACTTGGATTTCTCTTACTCTATATTCTATTAGATCTGGCCACAAATTGAATTCGCAGGGCTGTTAATACCTCACAATAGTAAATACTTGATAACCAGATAAAACTGAGCAGAAAGAAAAGGAGTCTTCACTTTTCATGGGCCATGCAGTCAAAATCTTAACAATGTCTTCAACTCTGTACCAACAAAGGCCACATACAGCCTGTGGAAAAGCATGAAAACAGTATTCAGAGAGAAAGCTTTCAATTAAATAAAAATGGCTTTCTTGACCACACACCTTGCTGGAGGTGTATAAATATTGCTCCCAATGTGCCCTTTCAAAACTTCATCAGTGCCTTCAAAATGACTAATGGCAATACCAAAAATTTTACTTTACTGTAGCATAGACATCACTCTATTCATATATTTGTGTGTAGTATGGCAAGACCTAATTCATGTTCTATGTACATGCTTCCTTTGTCTAAATGGTCAGGTGCATACACATACACAAACATAGGCAGAGAGTAATCTCCAGTACAGGAACACAAACTATCACAATGAATGTCATTGTGCCCTTATCAATGAGATATTTAACCCCAGCATTGAATGATGGTCCCTTACTGTGAACTTATAGTCCAATCAGGAGATGCCTCCACACCCTTTATTTTTCCTGAATTGAGACATGATTACTCAAGGTTCTTGGTGAACTTCTTTAACTAAGCTGTCTTGATGAAAAATAATTCAAAAGCTTCAGTGGAAACATTCTTTTCCTTAAAAAAATTTTTTTAAACTATGTGTATGTTTGGGATTAAATGCATGTGTGAGTGCTGGTACCTGCAGGAGCCAGAAGAGAGCATCAGGTGCTCTGGAACTGAAATTACAAGCAGTTGTGAGGCACCTGATATGAATGCTGGAAAGTGGCTTCAGGTCCTCTGTAATAGTAGTACATGTCTACGCCTTTAATCCTAGCACTTGGGAGGCAGAGGCAGGCGGATCTTTGTGAGTTCAAGGCCAGCCTGGTCTACAGAGTAAGTTCCAGGACAGCTGGGGCAACAGGGAGACCCTGTCTCGAAAAGACCAAAACAAAAGTAGTACATGTCTAAACTGCTGAAACATTTCTCCAGCCCCCAAACTTTGTTTTATTTTAAATTACATTTATTTTATTGTGTGGGCACATATGCATCCATGAGTACACTTGGACATACATGCCATTACACAAATGTGGGATGAGATAGGTAATCTTAGAAGAATTATGTAAGTGTACATACATACCAGTATGGCATGCTGTCTACTATGTAAGATTAGATTTCTTTTTAATGTATGAGTGTTCTGCGTGAATGTATGTAAGTGCACCTGTGTTATGCAATGCTCACAGCAGCCATAATAGGGCCCTGGATCCCCTGGAACTGGAGTTACAGACAGTTGTTAGCTGCCATGTGAATGCTAGGAACCATATCTGGGTTCTCTGAAAGAGCAGCCAGTGCTCTTAACCACTGAGCCATCTCTCTGGCCCCAGAATTAAGAATTCCATTGAAGAAAAATGTGTATGGAGAAGCTAAGGCAGGATGATCATGAGTTCAAGGACAGGCTAGACAACAAAGTGAGTTCAAGGACAGGCTAGACTGCAAAGTGAGTTCAAGGCTAGCTTAAGTAACTTGAGCACTTTGTCTTGAAAGTTAGAAATAAGCAAAATAACAGCAAGAGAAGGCACAGGCCCTGTATCTCAGCAGAGAGCACCTGCACAGATGTCTGCAGGAGGCCCTGCATTCCATCTCAGTACCACAAAACAAGCTTTTATCTTAACTGTTTTAAGTGTTTTTCATCTTGCCAATAAGAAACTGTGGTAATGTTTGATAACCACTGAAAACTTTATTTATATGCAATTTAACCACTTAGACAAATTTAAATAGCCACATGTGGCCAGCAGCAGTTGTACAAAGAACTGATTACTAAGCTTTACCCTGCTGGTGTCAACACTATCATTACTAAGAGCTGTGATTCCTCTTTTACAGCAGTATCTAGCAATCAACACAAACTACCACAGGCAGGTTTGGGGCTGCCACTGACTGTGCTCCTTGTCAAGTCATCTCTGACATCCTGCTTGCTTCCCTGAAAAAGCAGATTGAAGCTTTGGTTCACTGATTTTTTTTTTTAATTTTTTTTTATTAATTTTATTTTTTTCTGTATGTGTATGAATGTACTGTCTGCATGCAAGTTTGTGCACCCGTGTCGTGCAATGCATGTGGAGGTCAGAAAAGGGTGTCGGATTCCCCTAGAACTGGAGTGCTCCTGGAATTGGAGTTTCAGACGGTTCTCAGCCGCCATGTGGGTGCTGGGGATCGAACCCGGGTCCTCTGTAAGAGCAGTTAGAGCTCTTAACCGCTAGGCCATCTCTCCAGCCCCGGGTCACTGATTCTTAAGAGTGGATTGCTGCCGGGCGTGGTGGCGCAAGCCTTTAATCCTAGCACTTGGGAGGCAAAGGCAGGTGGATCTTTGTGAGTTCAAGGCCAGCCTGGTCTACAGAGTGAGTTCCAGGACAGCTGGGGCTACAGGGAGACCCTGTCTCGAAAAGACNTTTACTTAATGACTACAGTTGTGTCCTACCTAATAAACTAACTAAATATCTGGAAAATGCTTTCCATTTTCATTCTACAACTTTGGGGTCAGGTGACCATATAATGAAAGTTCATGATAGCACACAAATAACTAAAATAAAATGAACGGTTTCATATTTGGCTTGGAGATTGCTTGGTTATCCATAAACATGGTAATCTGCTGCACAGCCAGTTAATAGCTGGCAATCAGAATGCCACTTGGATTTCTCTTACTCTATATTCTATTAGATCTGGCCACAAATTGAATTCGCAGGGCTGTTAATACCTCACAATAGTAAATACTTGATAACCAGATAAAACTGAGCAGAAAGAAAAGGAGTCTTCACTTTTCATGGGCCATGCAGTCAAAATCTTAACAATGTCTTCAACTCTGTACCAACAAAGGCCACATACAGCCTGTGGAAAAGCATGAAAAACGAGTATTCAGAGAGAAAGCTTTCAATTAAATAAAAATGGCTTTCTTGACCACACACCTTGCTGGAGGTGTATAAATATTGCTCCCAATGTGCCCTTTCAAAACTTCATCAGTGCCTTCAAAATGACTAATGGCAATACCAAAAATTTTACTTTACTGTAGCATAGACATCACTCTATTCATATATTGTGTTGTAGTATGGCAAGACCTAATTCATGTTCTATGTACATGCTTCCTTTGTCTAAATGGTCAGGTGATACACATACACAAACATAGGCAGAGAGTAATCTCCAGTACAGGAACACAAACTATCACAATGAATGTCATTGTGCCCTTATCAATGAGATATTTAACCCCAGCATTGAATGATGGTCCCTTACTGTGAACTTATAGTCCAATCAGGAGATGCCTCCACACCCTTTATTTTTCCTGAATTGAGACATGATTACTCAAGGTTCTTGGTGAACTTCTTTAACTAAGCTGTCTTGATGAAAAATATTCAAAAGCTTCAGTGAAACATTCTTTTCCTTAAAAAAATTTTTTTAAACTTTTATTTTTTGGGATTAAATGCATGTGTGAGTGCTGGTACCTGCAGGAGCCAGAAGAGAGGCATCAGGTGCTCTGGAACTGAAATTACAAAGCAGTTGTGAGGCACCTGATATGAATGCTGGAAAGTGGCTTCAGGTCCTCTGTAATAGTAGTACATGTCTACGCTTTAATCCTAGCACTTTGGAGGCAGAGGCAGAGGCAGGCGTGGATCTTTGTGAGTTCAAGGCCAGCCTGGTCTACAAGTAGTTCCAGGACAGCTGGGGCAACAGGGAGACCCTGTCTCGAAAAAGACCAAAACAAAAGTAGTACATGTTAAACTGCTGAAACATTTCTCCAGCCCCCAACTTTGTTTTTATTTTAAATTACAATTTATTGTTTATTGTGTGGGCACATATGCATCCATGAGTACACTTGGACATACATGCCATTACACAAATGTGGGATGAGATAGGTAATCTTAGAAGAATTATGTAAGTGTACATACATACCAGTATGGCATCTGTGCTTACTATGTAAGATTAGATTTCTTTTTAATGTATGAGTGTTCTGCGCGTGAATGTATGTAAGGTGCACCTGTGTTATGCATCTCACAGCAGCCATAATAGGGCCCTGGATCCCCTGGAACTGGAGTTACAGACAGTTTGTTAGCTGCCATGTGAATGCTAGGAACCATATCTGGGTTCTCTGAAAAGAGCAGCCAGTGCTCTTAACCACTGAGCCATCTCTCCTGGCCCCAGAATTAAGAATTCCATTGAAGAAAAATGTGTATGGAGAAGCTAAGGCAGGATGATCATGAGTTCAAGGACAGGCTAGACAACAAAGTGAGTTCAAGACGGCTAGACTGCAAAGTGAGTTCAAGGCCTATAAGTAACTTGAGCACTTTGTCTTGAAAGTTAGAAATAAGCAAAATAACAGCAAGAGAAGGCACAGGCCCTGTATCTCAGCAGAGAGCACCTGCACAGATGTCTGCAGGAGGCCCTGCATTCCATCTCAGTACCACAAAACAAGCTTTTACTTAACTGTTTTAAGTGTTTTTCATCTTGCCAATAAGAAACTGTGGTAATGTTTGATAACCACTGAAAACTTTATTTATATGCAATTTAACCACTTAGACAAATTTAAATAGCACATGTGGCCAGCAGCAGTTGTACAAAGAACTGATTACTAAGCTTTACCCTGCTGGTGTCAACACTATCATTACTAAGAGCTGTGATTCCTCTTTTACACAGCAGTATCTAGCAATCAACACAAACTACCACAGGCAGGTTTGGGGCTGCCACTGACTGTGCTCCTTGTCAAGTCATCTCTGACATCCTGCTTGCTTCCCTGAAAAAGCAATGAAGCTTTGGTTCATGATTTTTTTTTTTTATTTTATTTTATTTTTTTTTTTTTTTTTTTTATTTGTTTTTCTTATGTGTATGAATGTACTGTCTGCATGCAAGTTTGTGCACCCGTGTCGTGCAATGCATGTGGAGGTCCAGAAAAGGGTGTCGGATTCCCCTAGAACTGTGAGTGTGCTCCTGGGAATTGGAGTTTTCAGACGTCTGCCTCGCGCCATGTGGGTGCTGGGGATCGAACCCGGGTCCTCTGTAAGAGCAGTTAGACTCTTAACCGCTAGGCCATCTCTCAGCCCCGGGTCACTGATTCTTAAGATGGATTTGCTTCTGCCGGCGCTGGTGGCGCAAGCCTTTAATCCTAGCACTTGGAGAGGCAAAGGCACGGTGGACTCTTTGTGAGCTTCAAAAGCGCAGCCTGGTCTAGCCTCGAGATGTGAAGTTCCAAGGAGCAGCTCGCGGGCTACAGGGAGACCCGTGTCTCGGGAAAAAGACAAAAAAAAAAAAAAAAAAAAAAAAAAAAAAAATAGTGGATTGTTGGTTTCCCCTGTGACCTTACTGCATGTAACAGTAAAAGTGCAATTTTATTGGTCTATGTTGGCATTTGCACAAATGACAGGAACCAAAGATGAGTAAAGTAGTACACTAAGCAAAGCTCAAAGCGACACGACAGTACACATTGTATTTGTCACCCTAACACCTTCACAAAGATAAAGGAAAAGGAAGGAAGGTAACACCACTATCACAAAAGCAAAACTACCTACTTTCTTATAATTTTTTTTTGCGGTTCTTAGCCTCAGCCTTTAAGGGCCACGCTATCCCCACAGCACTCTTATAGATAATTATATGTGAAATTAAATACAGAAAAATGTTCATCATGTAGCTCCCCCTGCTGGCAATATTTATATAACTACAGCACAGTTCTGCAGCTAGAAAATGACATTAATCCATTGACTACACTTTATCAGTTACAGAAATTCTAATTACTATTAGTTCTATCCACTTTGAGCACAAGTATGTATGCACATGGTCACTCCTACAGTCAGAATACAAAGACTTCCTTCAAAGAGCCTGTATAGCTATCTTGCCCTGGTCCAGCCGCAAGCACATTCCTTCTTCCCTCCCATACAACACCTCTGACAACTCATTCATTTTCCACCTCTATAATTCAGCAAAGAATGTACTGTACATGGAACCATGTACTGTGCAAACTCCCAGGGGCCTTGTCTTTTTCAGTGTACTGTGTATGCTGGTTTACCTTGATTATCAACTTGATAGAACTGAACAGATTAATAAAGCATACTTCTGGGCATGTTTCTGAGAGTGTTTCCCAAGAAGATTAAATAAATAAAAGTAGAAAGACCTTTCCTGAACCTCATCAGCACCATCAAAAATGGTGGGATGCAAGGTGAGATAACAGGAAAAGGAGAAAGCCAGCAGAGTTATATTATCCACCCCATTCTATCTCCACCTCAGGACAAAAGGTGAGTATCTAATTCTCAACAAAAGATATTATGAAAGGGACAAGATGGCTCAGTGGGCAAAGGTGCTTGCCATCAGGTCTGACAGCCTCAGTTTCATCCCCAAACCCACATAGTGGAAGGAAGACTCCTGAAAGTTATACTCTGCCTGTCACCAAGTACCACGGCACATCCACTCACATGTGTACATATGCACAAGCAGATTTTTTTTTTAAAAAAAGATCTTAGGCCGGGCGTGGTGGCGCACGCCTTTAATCCTAGCGCTTGGGAGGCAGAGGCAGGCAGATCTTTGTGAGTTCAAGGCCAGCCTGGTCTACAGAGTAAGTTCCAGGACAGCTGGGGCTACGGGGAGACCCTGTCTCGGAAAGACAAAAAAAAAANAAAAAAAGATCTTAGGACATAAATATAAAAAGCAACATGCCTGTAAATTAACCTAAAGGAACGGATTTTGACAGTGAGGTTGGTATTTTTGAGACAGGGTCTTCCTTTATAGCCCCAGCTGGCCTGGAGCTCTCTCTATAGACCAAGCTGACAATGACTTTTTTGGTAATATTTTTTTTTTTTATGTATATGAATGTACTGTCTGCATGTAGGTTGGTGCACCCATGTTGTGCAATGCCGCGGAGGTCCGAAGAGGGTGTCAGATTCCCTGGAACTGGAGTTCTTAAATAGACGATTTCTAGCCACCATTGGGTTGGGAATCGAACCTGGGTCCTCTGCAAGAGCAGTCGGCACTCTTAACACACTGAGCAATCTCTCCAGCCCCTGAGAATGACTTTTTTTTTTTTTTTTTTTATTAATTTTATTTATTTTCTGTATGTGTTTTGATGTACTGTCTGCATGCAAGTTGTGCACGTGTCGTGCAACGCCGCGAGGTCAAAGAGGGTATCGGATCCCCCTGGAACTGGAGTTCTCCTGGAATTGGAGTTTCGAGACGGTTTCTTACCGCCATTGGGTGCTGGGGATGACTTTTTAAAGCAACTGTCTTGCCATGAGTACTGGAACACTCCTGAAATCTCAAGACTCTGAAGGCTGAGGCAGAAGGATATCTGAGTTCCAGGCTAGCCTGGCTGCACTGTGAGGGAGGAAGAAAGGAAGAAGCTAGAACAAAAGAAAGCAGGCAATCATGTCAAAATAGATAAAAAAAAAATAAATAATAAGAATACAACGCCAGGTGTGGTGGGCACACACCTTTAATCCCGCACTCGGGAGGCAGAGACAAGCGGGTCTCTGTGAGTTCAAGGCCAGCCTGGTCTACAAGTGAGTGTTCCAGGCCAGCTGGGGCTACAGGGAGACCCTGTCTCAAAATACTAAACAAAACAAAACAAAACAAAAAAACCAACAAGAGAGAAGCTGTAAAAACAGATCAAAGGGAAATTTTAAAGTTGAAAATTATAGTAAGTAAAGTGATAAACAATTTCCTGGAAAGATTTAACAGCAGACTCAAAGAAGCAGAAGAAAATACTAGCCATGTTCAAAAGAGATGAAGTTTTCTAGTCTGAGAAGGGGGGAAAAAAATGGAAAAAAGGGAACAGCCTGTAGGTGTTTGGATGCATCACCAAGTTAGCCAACCAATGCTCATTCTACAAGTGAGAAAAAGGAAGCTGAAAACTTTCTAAACTTGAGTAAAGGGAAGGATATGAAAAAAGCAAAACAACTCAATGTGCTGCAATAAGAGGGGGAGAAAAAAAACAGGCTCACACAGAACACACTTCAAATTAAATTGTGAAATGTAAAAGATAGAGACCTGTGAACACAGCAAGACATCGTGCATGATACAAGAGGCTGGAATGCAATCCCCAGAACCAATGTAAAACTGCTGGGTGTGGGGGACTGGCATTTGTGATCCAAGCCCTGGAGAGGAGGAGACAGACAGATCCCTGGGGCTAGCAGCCTACAACACATCAGAACACATTTTACAGCCAACACTTAATAGTCTACACATGTCATACCTTTTAGAATTCAGTGAAGGGAACTGTGAGGAAAAAGTTTTTATTTTTTATTTCCAAGGAGGGATTAAAAGCCTAGAGCGAAACCCATTTTTCCCTTTTACAAAGCAAACAATGTTTCTCATATAACAAAGCAAAAAGTGCTATTTGAAAACAAAAACAAAACGCCCCAAATCATCAAGAAAATCCACACTTAAAAGTAACCAAGAAAAGGAAATCACTGTCTTCAGGTGTCAATGGGTGGAAAGTAGGGAGCTCAGTAAGGTACCGGTGGCTAAAAACAAGAACTGAATAGAACAAAATAACTTCTGCCCCCAAGCCCAAATTTATCCCTATAGGATATATGAGTCCACTTGAAGCTGTTTTCCTATGTGTCCTATGGAATGTAGTTCAGTACAATGTTTAACCTTAGAT
This sequence comes from Rhizomys pruinosus, assembly GCA_009823505.1. Taxonomy (NCBI): domain Eukaryota; kingdom Metazoa; phylum Chordata; class Mammalia; order Rodentia; family Spalacidae; genus Rhizomys; species Rhizomys pruinosus. Next base: position 751,518 of record VZQC01008976.1, on the reverse strand, counting down.
GTGTCAACACCTTTTATATTCGTGTGTGTGTGTGTGTATGTGTGTGTGTGTGTGTTGTGTGTGTGTGTGTTGTGTGTGTAGTCATCAAGTGTGCATACCTGCCTACCAAGGCACAAATGTGGAGGTCAGAGGACACCTGTAGGAATCAGTTACTCACTTCTCTCCTTCTACCTCGTAGGTTCTGGGGACAGAGCTTAGGTTTTATTAATTTTATTTATTTCTGTATGTGTTTGAATGTACTGTCTGCATGCAAGTTTGTGCACCCGTGTCGTGCAACGCCGCGGAGGTCAGAAGAGGGTATCGGATCCCCCTGGAACTGGAGTTCTCCTGGAATTGGAGTTTCAGACGGTTCTTAGCCGCCATGTGGGTGCTGGGGATGACTTTTTAAAGCAACTGTCTTGCCATGAGTACTGGAACACTCCTGAAATCTCAAGACTCTGAAGGCTGAGGCAGAAGGATATCTGAGTTCCAGGCTAGCCTGGCTGCACTGTGAGGGAGGAAGAAAGGAGACGTAAGCTAAACAAAAGAAAGCAAGGTCAAAAAGTCAAATGAAATAAGAAAAAATATATATCAACATAATAAGAATACCAACGCCAGGTGTGGTGGCACACACCTTTAATCCCAGCACTCGGGAGGCAGAGACAAGCGGGTCTCTGTGAGTTCAAGGCCAGCCTGGTCTACAAAGTGAGTTCCAGGCCAGCTGGGGCTACAGGGAGACCCTGTCTCAAAAATACTAAACAAAACAAAACAAAACAAAAAAACCAACAAGAGAGAAGCTGTAAAAACAGATCAAAGGGAAATTTTAAAGTTGAAAATTATAGTAAGTAAAGTGATAAACAATTTCCTGGAAAGATTTAACAGCAGACTCAAAGAAGCAGAAGAAAATACTAGCCATGTTCAAAAGAGATGAAGTTTTCTAGTCTGAGAAGGGGGGAAAAAAATGGAAGAAAAGGGAACAGCCTGTAGGTGTTTGGATGCATCACCAAGTTAGCCAACCAATGCTCATTCTACAAGTGAGAAAAAGGAAGCTGAAAACTTTCTAAACTTGAGTAAAGGGAAGGATATGAAAAAAGCAAAACAACTCAATGTGCTGCAATAAGAGGGGGAGAAAAAAAACAGGCTCACACAGAACACACTTCAAATTAAATTGTGAAATGTAAAAGATAGAGACCTGTGAACACAGCAAGACATCGTGCATGATACAAGAGGCTGGGAATGCAATCCCCAGAACCCAAGTAAAACTGCTGGGTGTGGGGGACTGGCATTTGTGATCCAAGCCCTGGAGAGGAGGAGACAGACAGATCCCTGGGGCTAGCAGCCTACAACACATCAGAACACATTTTACAGCCAACACTTAATAGTCTACACATGTCATACCTTTTAGAAATTTCAGTGAAGGGAACTGTGAGGAAAAAGTTTTTATTTTTTATTTCCAAGGAGGGAGATTAAAAGCCTAGGCAGAAACCCATTTTCCCATTTTACAAAGCAAACATGTTTTCTCATATAACAAAGCAAAAAGTGCTATTTGAAAACAAAAACAAAACGCCCCAAATATCATCAAGAAAATCCACACTTAAAAGTAACCAAGAAAAGGAAATCACTGTCTTCAGGTGTCAATGGGTGGAAAGTAGGGAGCTCAGTAAGGTACCGGTGGCTAAAAACAAGAACTGAATAGAACAAAATAACTTCTGCCCCCAAGCCCAAATTTATCCCTATAGGATATATGAGTCCACTTGAAGCTGTTTTCCTATGTGTCCTATGGAATGTAGTTCAGTACAATGTTTAACCTTAGATGTGTCAGACACCCTTTTTATATTCAGTGTGTGTGTGTGTGTATGTGTGTGTGTGTGTGTGTGTGTGTGTGTGTGTGTGTGTAGTCATCAAGTGTGCATACCTGCCTACCAAGGCACAAATGTGGAGGTCAGAGGACAACCTGTAGGAATCAGTTACTCACTTCTCTCCTTCTACCTCGTAGGTTCTGGGGACAGAGCTTAGGTTGTCAGGCTCGGCAGCAATTGCTTTTACCCACTGAACCATCTCTCTGACCCAGGCCCAGATTTTTTAACAGCCAAATAAGACCAATATGCAATTTACCAATTAGAAAAGTAGTAGGTATGGGGCAACATCTAACTAGGGCAATTCCTTTCTAACGGTATCCAACTTAGGTCCCAATTAGATGAAATGAATCAGAAGATATCCAAATTCAAACTGTATTCTGGGCTGGAGAGATGGCCTAGCGGTTAAGAGCGCCGATCGCTCTTACAGAGGACCCGGGTTCGATTCCCAGCACCCACATGGCAGATGAGAACCATCTGAAACTCCAAGTCCAGGAGAACTCCAGTTCCAGGGGAATTTGACACCCTCTTCTGATGTCCGCAGCATTGTACGACACGGGTGCACAGACCTACATGCAGACAGTACATTCATACACATACAGAAATAAATAAAAAATAAAAAAAAGTTAAAAAAAAAAAACTGTATTCTAGGTTAGTACAAAATCCCTAATGGCAGCACCAACTAAAAAGTGCTAAAATAAAAGTCTCCTCAAACAGTCTAAACAGTGTAATACTGGAAAACAAATCCTGTATTTAATCAACATTATTCTTTTTTTTTTTTAATCAACATTATTCTAAAACATGAAATGAAACAAATGTAGCACACATTTACTATGCATGTTTTCCTCATGGTACTTTACACGTAGCATCCAGTATTGCACATAGTGTAAGTCAGTAAAATAGCACAGTGATCCAATACTCCCACTTAGTTAAGCACTACTGTAAACTGAATGCTGGCATTTTCTTAATGGATCCAGCTTCCCTTTCCCTTTCCAAATCATCTGGAGCTCATGTTTATATGGGGCATATGCTGACCCTTCAAGAACAGAACACTCAAATGTCAAAATCAATTGATCATGACAACTCCCGACTCTCCAGACAAATGAGGAGCATGAATACTCTGTATGCTCAGGCTTCTAAGTGCTTTCTCCCTTAGACCAAACATATAAATAGGTTCACGGAATCACTGTAATGTATGCTTTTTGACACACTGAACACCAAATTACAGCATAGGGCAGCATAAGTACTTGACACAAGGTAAGTATGCGAGAATCTCATCACAAACATTATTGCCAAGACCCAGCACCAATGAAACCCAACACAAACCTAACACTAGCACTAGAATTTCAGAAAAGTATAAGTCCACAAGAAGGGGCTAAAAGAGAGTTCTTACATTCAAGTTTTAGCAATAAATATATCAATGGTGGCCCTAAAGCACTAAAAAGGCCATGTTCTTCCCCTACTTTGTGTTTAAATAGTAAAGCTTTAATATATTAAAAGAAGTAATGTAGTACAAGAAGACTATAAATACAGTCAGTTAGTTATAAAGGAAACCACTTAATATTGGGTCTCGGTAGGATTCCTATCTTGTAATACTAAATCAAGTATGAAAACAAAACAAAATGAAAAACCCACACGCTATATTTAGATCATCACTGGGCTGGCTAAGTAAACACTGCCTGCTGTGTAATGTGACTCTCCTAGAATCACTCAGAATAAACAGACGTCAGGTACTCAATCACATGAGGCAGGTTCAAGAACAGCTGAGTCACCCACCATGGCCCTCCACGTCAATTTCCAGAATCTCAAGTGGAAATACCTGCAGTACCACAACACTTACTTGACTGCTCTCCCTATTCCCAACACTTCCCACTATAAATTACACTTTCTAGCATACCCTAACTGACAGCTATTGCTTAGTCTTGGGATCACAGGGTTCCACTCAGCTCCTAAACAACAAACCAAGTTTTTAACAATACAATACACCAGCCTGGTCTACATACAGAGTGAGTTCCAGGACAGCTGGGGCTACAGGGAGACCCTGTCTCAAAAAAAAAAAAAAAAAACAATACAATACAAAAGCAAACAGGAGCAGGAGGCTAACTGGGCTGGTAATACATTGTGGACTCAATTATGCCCTGTAGACTTTAACTGCAACAGTCTCTAGTTAACTAGAGGCTCACAGCTAATGCTTTCTGAACTTGACCAACATATCCCTAGGGTGCCATTCTAAGGCATTCTTAATAGCAAAATTGCTTCCTTTTCCTTTAAGAATGCTAATTAGTAAATCACCTATGGTAAACATTTGGCACACAAAATCTTTTTACTCAAATTGGAGCAAGATAAGCAATTTAACAATGTGTGAAAATTGTGGTTGGTTGGTTTAAAGCACTGGAAGACAGTGTGTGAATAATTCAAAATGTGAAAAAAAGAAATTTTTACTGGGAGGTTTCTAGGTAGCTTCAACAGGTGACAACTTAAGGAGAGGGAACAAAACAAGAGGATCAAGAGAAGCAGAAAACACAGGAAGGAGAACATGCCAGTACAACACCAAGAAAACACAGGAAGAAGAACATGCCAGTACAACACCAAGAAAACACAGGAAGAACATGCCAGTACAACACAAAGAAAACACAGGAAGGAGAACATGCCAGTACAACACCAAGAAAACACAGGAAGGAGAACATGCCAGTACAACACCAAGCAATGTCAGAGGAAAGCAGGAGAGCAAGAGTGAGAGGAGGTAAAGTCTAAGATTATTGGGGCCAAACTACAATCAGGTGTCCAGAGAAGTGGGAGGATGTATTAGAAGATGTTCAACAGGCAGCAATGTTTTAGATGTGTTTAATAAGGAGAACTATTCCATGACTGGAAATCCACCACATAAAAAGCTACTGTGATCATTCCAGTACATGGTAGCACTAATGAATCTAGACCAAGAGGGCAGATCGAGAAGATAAATAATATACTAAAGTTGAGCTAGTGCGATGATGCACCAGGTGCTGGTCACCAAGCCTCATACCTAGTGTGATTCCCAGACCCTCAGAGTGCAAGGACAGAACCCACACTTGAAGTTAATCCTCTGACGTCCACACATACACTGTGGCATGGTAAATAATGTAAATAAATGTTAAACTATGCCGGGCGTGGTGGCGCACGCCTTTAATCATAGCACTTGGGAGGCAGAGAGGCAGGCGGATCTTTGTGAGTTCAAGGCCAGCCTGGTACAGAGTGAGTTCCAGGACAGCTGGGGCTACAGCAGGGAGACCCTGTCTCGAAAAGACACACACACACACACACACACACACACACACACAAAAAAAAAAAAACCCTATATAAAGTAGCAGAACTCTCAGCAAACAGGCAAACAGATGTAAAGGCCTGAACATTAATGTTCCAGTGTGTATACTTGACTGAATGGCTAAGGGTGCTGATGATACGGCCAAAATATTGGGCCCCAGGATACTTCCAAACTTCACCCTGGTACCATTACTGTTCAGCCACACTGATCATTTCTACAAAACACATCAAATTTATTTTTGCTTAAGGACTTTTCAATAACTCTGCTCTAGACTTTTAAAATATAAATAAATAAATAAATAAATAAATAAATAAATAAATAAATAAGTAAATAATCCTGCCAGGCATGGTGGCGCATGCCTTTAATCCTAGCACTCTGGAGGCAGAAGCAGGTGGATCTGGTTCAAGGCCAGCCTGGTTTACAGAGCAAACTCCAAGACAGCTGGGCCTATGGAGACCCTGACTCAAAGAGACCAAAAAAA
>VZQC01008976.1:709189-734018 GCA_009823505.1 Rhizomys pruinosus | reverse complement strand
ACAAAAAAAAAAAAAACAAAAAGTAAAAACAGCTAGCTAATTAGCATTATCCTTAACAAACTGAAGAACACTTTAAAATCACTCAATACTAACCATTTATTTTTTAATTTTATTTATTTTTGTATGTGTATGAATGTACTGTCTGCATGTAGTGTAGGTCTGTGCACCCGTGTTGTCCAATGCCAAGGAGGTCAGAAGAGGGTGTCGGATTCCCCCAGAACTGGAGTTAAAGACAGTTCTCATCCTCCATGTGGGTGCTAGGGATCGAACCCAGGTCCTCTGTAAGAATGGTCGGTGTTTTTTTTTTTTTTGGTCTTTTCGAGACAGGGTCTCCCTGTAGTCCCAGCTGTCCTGGAACTCACTCTGTAGACCAGGCTGGCCTTGAACTCACAAAGATCCGCCTGCCTCTGCCTCCCAAGCGCTAGGATTAAAGGCGTGTGTCTTGGTCGGTGTTCTTAACGGCTAGACCATCTCTCCAGCCCCAATACTACCCATTTCAACAGCTATGTGTTATGTCTCTGGAAACAGAAGTCAAAATATTTATCGTTATAAACAGAATCTAGAATGTAGCAATTTTGAAAGCAAATTCATTTCACACCATACTCTATAAACTGTCATACTAATAAATAACTTATCACCCCCAAAAAAGAACCTTAATCTCATTACATTTCTTTCAATACTATATAATCAGAGCCACGGTATTTTGTTATACAAAAATATCCACTGTGTTTCCAAAAATGCTTATTTGTTTATTATATTCTGGAAAGATTTAGACCAGAAACTGAGAATGCCTGATCAGAAAAAGTAATTAATTCTCTATTCAACATACCACAGACAGGAACCCCTACCACAGTTTACTCAGAAAGACATTTCTAAGAACTCAATCTTAATCATTTGATCCATGACAAAGAGAAGAGCTAGAATGACTAAAACCCCAGGAGTATCTCCCCTCAGAAAAAGCTTCCTGCAGGTATAAGGGACACGTTGATAGTTAAGCTTCTACATATAAAATAAAACTTCTATGAAAGTTTATCTGAACCAAGCCGGGTGTGGTGGCATACACCTTTAATCCTAGCACTTGGGAGGCAGAGGCAGGTGGATCTCTGTGAGTTCAAGGCCAGCCTGGTCTAGAGAGCGAGTTCCAGGCCAGCTCAGGCTACAGGGAGACCCTGTCTCGAAAAGACCAAAAAAAAAAATAAAGTTTATCTGAACCATCAGCACCAAGAAAATTCCTTACTTCTGTTTCAAGAAAAATAAAGCACACACTATTAAATAGTCAAAAGGAAATGCAAATTCTGCAAATTTTCATTATCACTAATTTTCACTGATCAAATACTCAGGCCTACTATGGGTCAGACATTGCCAATCAAATGGGGGGGATTTGTTTTGCTGGTTTAAAGTTTGAAAATGGGCTATAGAGATGGTTCAGTGGTTAGAATGCTTGCTGCTCTTCCAAAAATCCTGAATGCAAATCCCAGCACCCATGCCAGGCAGCTCATATCTACCTGGAGCTCCAGAATTTCCAAACCTTCTGGCTTTCCTAGGCACCTATACTTATGTACCCATAATAAGATACACATACATACACATAAAAAAATAATTAAAATAAGCTGGAGAGATGGTTCAGTGGTTAAGAACACTGGCTGCTCTTTGCAGAGGATCCAGATTTGGTTCCCAGCACCCACATGGTGTCAAACTATGGTAACTCCAGTCTGTAACTCCAGTTCCAAGGGATCTGACACCCTATTCTGCACTGCACCCCCACCACTTACATACATGCAGGCAAAACATGCATATGCATAAAAATTTTTAAATACAAATTTTTTATTTTAATAATTTATTTTATTTTATTTTTGTACGTGTATGAATGTACTGTCTGTATACAGGTTTGTGCATCCATGTCATGCAATGCCGTGGAGGTCAGAAGAGGGTCTCGGATTCCCCTGGAACTGGAGTTCTCCTGGAATTGGAGTTACAGACGGTTCTTAGCCGCCATGTGGGTGCTGGGGATCGAACCCAGATCCTCTGCAAGAGTAGTCGGCACTCCTAAGTGCTAGGCCATCTCTCCAGCCCAATTTTAATAATTTTTTATTTTTAAGATGTTATCATTTCCTGTCTCTTATTTATTTACTTATTTATTTATTTATTATGTGTATGAATGTACTGTCTGCATGTACGTTGGTGCACCCGTGTCATGCAATGCTGTGGAGGTCAGAAGAGGGCATTGGATTCCCGTGGAACTGGAGTTAAAGACGGTTCTTAGCCACCCATGTGGGTGCTAGGAATCGAACCTGGGTCCTCCGCAAGAGCAGTCAGTGCTCTTAAAACCACCGAGCCATCTCTCCAGGCCCATTTTAATAATTTATTTTTTGAGACAAGGTTTCCCTGTAGCCCCAGCTAGCCTGGAACTCACTACATAAACCAGGCTCACCTTGAACTCAGAGATCCGCCTACCTCTGCCTCCCAAGTGCTGGGATAAAAGGCATGTGCCACCATGCCCAGTTTTAATAATATTTTTATTCATTTATTTTATATGTATGAGTACACCACATGTATGCCTGTTGAAGCCAGTAGTGGGCATCAGATCCCCTGAAACTGGAGGTAAGAATGAGTGTTATAAAAGTTTGAAAACTACTGTAGTTCATTCAGCCTGAAACCGATGAAGACTTTGATTGTACAGAAGAAAAAGGCACCTGCAAACAGCAAGATGTTAATTACATAGCACCTGTCAGGATATAATTTGGTTCTATCATCAAAATGAATTCGTATGTATCAATAATATAAAAACTACATTACCTATAAAAAGTTTTAACAGCTGCTTGTAGCTGTTAGACAGAAGTGCCTTCTGCATCAGAAAAACTTTCTTCTCAGTTCCTTATGTTTTATATGTGGTCTAAAAACGAGAGCATATTTTGCTCCTTTTAACAAAAGTTAGTTTGGGCAGTGAGCAGCAAAAGGCACTGTCCAACCTTTTGTTCTCAAACCTGGGTGGACATCAGCATTAGCAAAGCCTCATCCCAAACAATAAAATGAGCATCTCTAGGGAATGGGACACAGGCATCAGATGATTCCAGTGAGAAGATAGGTCTGAGAACCCCTGAAGGAATTCTCATTGCTTGAGCATCGGAGGGAGCTCCATGTATCCCATGGCTATGGCCTTCCCTGGGCAACGATGGACTCCTCTGGCAGGAAGGCATTCACAGGATACTGGACTAAGGCCATTCATATTCTCCTAATACCAGTTACTTCTCTAATTCCAAGACCAATCTCTCCAAGTCTGAGAACTAAAAGCACCATACACCAAGAGGGAGATCCTGTGGGTTTACTGAATCCTTTGGTAAAGGTAGTCTACACCATCTGCAAGGCTGGCCCTGTGCACCCAGCCCCAGGGCCTACTGTCCCAGACACTGCCGCCAGCATGCTCTGACACCCTCTCTGTGGGTTCACTGAATCCTTTGGTAAAGGTCGTCTACACCATCTGCAAGGTGGGCCCTGTGCACCCAACCCCAGGGCCTACTGTCCCTGACACTGCCTCTACCATGCTCTGACACCCTCACTCTCTGTGCTGTTTTTTTCTTTCCACTCCCACCTTTATTTGGTCTCTGGTTTCTTCTTCTCATCCAAAATTATCTGCAGCTCAAACTCTGGCTCCACTTGGGTATCAGAGCAGATATAATCTGCTCTGGGTTCCACAATTCCTCTTCTACTTTCTCAATTTTTTCAGTAAATTTTTATTTTTTTTCCCTTTTTCAGTAAATTTTTACAAATAAATTTTTATAAAGTCAGAATCCTTTAGCAAAATTGTTTCAGGATGACTGCTTAAAAGCTGAAACACGGGGGCTGGAGAGATGGCCTAGCGGTTAAGAGCTCAGACTGCCCTTGCAGAGGACCCAGGTTCGATTCCCAGCACCCACATGGCGGCTGAGAACTGTCTTTGCCTCCAGTTCCAGGGGAATCCGATGCCCTCTTCTGACCTCTGCGGCACTGCATGACACGGGTGCACAGACCTACACGCAGACAATACATTCATACACATAAAAGAAATAAATAAAATTTTTTAAAAAAGATAAAAATTTAAAAAAAGCTGAAACATGGGGCCGGGCCTGGTAACACAGGCCTTTAATCCCAGCACTCAGGTGGCAGAGGCAGGCGGATCTCTATGAGTTCAATGCCACATATCGTGTTCCAGGCCATCTGGGGCTACAGTTGAGACCCTGTCTCAAAAAAAAAAAAAAATTACTATGATGAGTTATGAGAGTCAAAGAGCTGACAAGCCAGGAACATAGCTCCGTGGGAGAGTACTTGTCTGGCACAGGTAAGACCCTAGGTTTAATTCTCAACACCGAAAAAAACAAAAGGAAGTTGGGAACTATGGATCTGGACTTGATACTGTCCCATGAGTGTGATCTGCAGGATCTGAGGCAAATTACTACACCTATCACATTCCACCTTTACAATCTACAAAATGGAAATAATCATACTCATTTTCAGAGTGTTGCTGTAATGGCAAAATAAAAACAGGGATGCAGTTGAGAAATGCCCTGAAAATGGTAACTTTAAGATATTCTGCCATCAAAATTATATCCTTTGAATGGTAATCCGATCATAAAAGTGCCTAATAAACACTGGTTCATGCTCTGTTGTGCACATTTCAAGCTGTGTATTCTGGGAAGACCAGATCTTAGTTAAAATAACTTGAAATGTTTGTAGAGTTAAATACTCCTTACCATCATCCTGGATCTGATGAGCAAGACTTAGTAATTTTCAGATCCAGGGGGCTTATCCTTTTCAAAGGTCCTGGAGGATGGCTACTCTCAAGAACTCTGAATTCCTTTAAGCTTGGGGGGGGGGCGGGGTGTCAAGCTAAGCAGAAGACAAAGATCTGGTTAAGGATGCCCTGTGTATATAGCTAACTTGTCTATAGTTTTCGTTTTCCTATTAAAAAATATAGTTTGGGGGCTGAGAGATGGCTCAGTGGTTAAGAGAACCATCTGCTCTTGCAGAGGAGCTGGGTTTGGTTCCTAGTACCCACATGGCAGCTAACAACCATCCCTAAATGAAATTCCAAGCATCTGACATCTTCTGACCTTCTGTGGGCACTGCATGACATGGGTGTACTTACAAACAGGCAAAACACACATAAAATAAAAATAATTTTTTTTAAACTTAAAAAAAAATTAGCTGGGCATGGTAGCACATGCCTTTAACTCCAACACTCAGGAGGCAGAGGCACTCAGATCTTTGTGAGATCAAGGCCAGCCTGGTCTACATAACAAATTCCAGGACAGCTGGGCTACAGGGAGATGCTTGTCTCTCAAAAATACCAAAATAAACAAACAAAAATTATGATCCCTCTTTTTAGTTCATTTGGCACATGTTTCCTCCAATGGTTTCACAATTCTACCTTGACTAAAGCTGAGGTTATCACATTCACTTTCAAAATGAAGTAACAGAGTAATAATACCTGTTACGTTGGTCCTCAGAGATCTGATCTTTTCCTTGGCCAGCCTCCAGTGCTTCCTCTACTTCCTCCCTTCTTAAAGGTTGCCAAATGGTTATATAAAGAAGCCAGCTGGCTTCTGAGTCATCACTTCTGTTCCCAACTTCTCTAACTCCCAATGTGAACCTTGAAATACTCTATGAACCGTTAACTGCAGATAGAGTTTTCCAGTGACTTTCTGAACATGGAAACAGAGCATCTGGTGATCTTTCTTACTCCAGTGCAGTGGCTACTGACAGCTGTTGCTCAAACACTAATTTCTGTCACTTGTCCGCTTGGTAGCACAAAATATTTTCTCTAAACCAGCTACAGTTTACATGCATGGAAATTTCCTTGTCTTTTTTAAAAAAAAAACAAAAAAAAAACAAGGAAATTTCCATGCATGTAAAATGCAAAAAACTAAATCTGCAATAAGTAGGGCCAGGCATGATAGCACCCACCTATAATCCCAGCCCTAAGGAGAACAAAACAGAAAAGGCATTCAAGGCTAGCATGGGTTATATTACAAGACTGTCAAGTAAGTAAACAAAGCAGGGTCTACACTACTGAGCACTGTTGAAGGGCCCTCTGCAATAGCATTCTCTAACCCAACTCCTTCACAACAAAGAATTGAGGCAAGAGAAACTGCCCAACAGTTAAAAGCCCTTAGTATGCGTACAGCAGACCCAGGTTCTGTTCCTAGTACCCATATAGTGACTCACAACTGTCTATTAACTCCAGTTCCACAGGATCTGATGCCTACTAATAGCCTCCATGGGCACTGTACATAGGCTGTGTACTTATATGCAGGCAAAAATATTCATATACACAGAATTTTTTTTTTTTTTGGTCTTTTTGAGACAGGGTCTCCCTGTAGCCCCAGCTGGCCTGGAACTCGCTCTGTAGACCAGGCTGGCCTTGATCTCACAGAGATATGCCTGCCTCTGCCTCCCGAATGCTAGGATTAAAGGCATGTGCCACCACGCCCGGCACAAAATAATTTTAAAAAAGAGAATCACCGGGGGCTGGAGAGATGGCCTAGCGGTTAAGAGTGCCGACCGCTCTTACAGAGGACCCGGGTTCGATCCCCAGCACCCACATGGTGGCTGAGAACCATCTGAAACTCCAATTCCAGGAGAACTCCAGTTCCAGGGGAATCCGACACCCTCTTCTACCTCCGCGGCATTGCACGACACAGGTGCACACACTTGCATGCAGACAGTACATTCATACACATACAGAAATAAAAAAATATTTTTTTAAATTAAAAAAAAGAGAATCACCCAGTTGTGTTGGTGCACACCTTTAATCCCAATACTCAGGAGGTAGAGGCAGATAGATCTCTGTGAGTTCAAGTCCAGCTTGGTCTACATATTAAGTTCCGGAACAGCCAGGCAGGGCTACCTAATGAGACTTCAGAATTGTAGCTATCCACGCTCCCTCCACAGCTCACTGAATCACATGGACAGAACGTATATTTCTACTAGAAATATTACCAGCATTCTGAGTAATCAAGCTGATTTCCTAACTAGCTTATAAAACTTACCTGCTCTGGGCTCAATGATGGAGCACCTGCATACTGTGTTGATCCAGGGTTGATCCATAGCACATTGAGTAACAAACAAAAAAATCATCCCTTTGCAAAATTTACTTGCATATGCTGATTTATCTAGTTGGACTGAAATAGCAATGCTTGGAACCATCTTAAAAACAAAACAAAACAAAAAAACTGGGGCTGGAGAAAAGGCTCAGCAGTTAAGCATACTGGCTACTCTTGTAAAGGATGTGAGTTCAATTCCCAGCACCCACATGGCAATTAGCAACCATCTGTAACTCTAATTCCAGGGGATCCAACACCCTCTTCTGACCTACACAGGCACTGCACTACTTGGGTGCACTGACACACATGTAGGCAATGGACTCATACGCATAAAATAAAAATAATAAATCTTTTTTAAAGCTGCCAGGCATGATCGGACACAGCTTGAATCCCAGCCAAGAGAGGAGGCAGGCAGATTATCTATGAGCTGAAGGCCAGCCTGATCTATACAGCAAGTTTCAAGACAATCAGACCTACACAGTAAGATCCAGTCTAAAAAACAAAAACAAAACCACTTAATTTGGAGCTGGAGAGATGGCTCAGTGGCTATTTTTACAGAGGATCCTGGTTCAGTTCCCAGCACCCACAACGCAGCTAACCACAGTCTATACCTCCAGTTCTAAGGGATGTGACACCTCCTTATGGCCACAACAGGCACTGCTCACACATGGTACATTTACAAACATGTAGGCAAAATATTCATACACTAAAATTGAAAAAATTTTAAATCTAAAGCATGTTGATGTCTCACTGATTTTTTAGAAAGTGGTGGCACTCAATCGAGTTTCCCTTCAGATTTATGGGAAATATGAGCAAACATGCACAGAGGTAAATTGGCATGGAAATGATGCAAGATTTCCTTTTGGGGAATCAGAAGCCCTACCGATGTGCCATTTCTTTCTTCTTTTAATCTACTAAAAACACTTGAGTCATGGCCACAAGAAACAACAAATCCTAAACTTCTTTCCCTCTGGCAGAATAAAAGACAACAAAAGCATGCTGATAAGACCAGTTTAATTCTTTTTTTTTTTTTGGTCTTTTCAAGACAGGGTCTCCCTGTAGCCCCAGCTGTCCTAGAACTCACTCTGTAGACCAGGCTGGCCTTGAATTCACAAAGATCCACCTGCCTCTGCCTCCCAAGTGCTAGGATTAAAGGTGTGCACCACCACACCCAGCCAAGACCAGTTTAATTCTCATAAAGTCCTTTCATATTCTAATAGAATGTTGGCGTAATACTTAAAGAGATTATAAATGTGTGTTGTACAGGTATAGATTTGCCAAGCAGAACATTAAACTCAGGAATCATTGTGCAGGCCAAATAACAGCAACTATACTTTAAAAAGCTCTTAAAAACCGCATGTCTGGGGCTGGAGAGATGGCCTAGCGGTTAAGAGCACCGACTGCTCTTGCAGAAGACCCGGGTTCGATCCCCAGCACCCACATGGCGGCTAAGAACCGTCTGTAACTCCAATTCCAGGAGAACTCCAGTTCCAGGGGAATCCGAGACCCTCTTCTGACCTCCGCGGCATTGCACGACATGGGTGCAGAAACTACGCTGCAGACAGTACATTCTACACATACAAAAATAATAATTAAAAAAAAAAATGGGGGCACACTTGTTATATCCTAGTATTGGGAGGCAGAGGCAAGCAGGATCTTTGTGAGTTCAAGGCCAGCCTGGTCTCAGAGTGAGTTCCAGACAGCTGGGCTACAGGGAGACCCTGTCTCGAAAAAGAAAAAAATAAATAAAAGAATAATAAATAAATAAATAATAAATAAAAAACAAACAAACCAGCTGGGGGTGGGTTGGAGAGATAAGCCTAGCAGTAAGAGCACCAACTGTTCTTGCACGAGACTGGGTTCGATCCCAGCACCCACATGGCGGCTGAGAACCGTCTGTAACTCCAATTCCCAGGAGAACTCCCAGTTCCAGGGAATCCGAGACCCTTTCTGACTCCAAGCACTGCAGACAGGGTGCACAAACCTACATCAAATACATATAATTCATACACATAAAATATAATAAAATTAAAAAAAAACAACACATGTTTTTTTTTTTTTTAATCATGGTAAAAATCATGGAATATTTTTGCAGCCGAGTGCAATGCAAAGTGGGGTAATCCATAATGAAATCAGCATCCAAAAGCTGCTCTAGGTGTGCTGCAAGGAAAGTTAGATGGCTGCTTCAAAGATGAAACTAACAGGAAACAGAGTGAAGGCCTACTTTATAAACATGACTGCAACTGTTCATAAAAAGGGTGATAAGGGGCTGGAGAGATGGCCTAACGGTTAAGAGCACCGACTGCTCTTGCAGAGGACTCGGGTTCAATCCCCAGCATCTACATGGTGGCTGAAAACCGTCTTTAACTCCAGTTCCAGGGGAATCCGACACCTTCTTCTGACCTCCGCGGCATTGCACGACACGGGTGCACAAACCTACATTCAGATAGTACATTCATACACATACGAAAATAAATTAAAAATTAAAAAAAAAAAAAAAAAGAAAAAAAAGGGTGATAAATCCGCTGAAATTCTTTTATCAAACTGTCACCTTAAGCCTCCACAATTCCAAGTACTTGCCACGATTCTTCAAGTGTGCCACAAATATAAATGATGTGGATGAGGTCCAGGTGTTTACAGCTTACCTTCTCTTTTCTTTCAAACAGTCTTCACTTACACAGCTCCACCTGGTCTGGAGCTCATGATCCTCATGACTCATCCTCCTGAGTGCTGGGATCACAATCATATGTACCACACCAGGACATTACATGGTTATATTAAGAACAATTGCAAAGACAGATGACAATATTTGTTCTGGCTGAACAAGGTGATAAACTATAACCTCAGGATAAGAGAAGTGGAAATAGGAGAGTTAGTAAATTCAAGGCCAGTCTGAGCTATATGGTACATTTCAAGCCAGCTTGAGCTACACAGCAAGCCTCTGTTACAAAAACCAAACCAAACCAAAAAAGTATTCTATGAAAAATTTTCAACAATAAATATATTTTAAGTATGATCATAAATGATCACAAGCAGCACTTGGCACCAATAGGGCACTCATTAATACCCTCAGTAGTCAGAAACCCTCAGATGTCACAAAGATGCCCACACCCCGCTGACTTCAAAGGGCTCCTTAGATAGTCGGCCACAATAGCTATCAAGATGGGGGAAAAGAAACATAAAAGCTATTCTGAATCTTAGTTAGCAAGGTTACTTATCAGAGTTACAAAACTAAAATTTTGTTTTGTCATAAAAAGAAACAGAAGAACTTTTAAGTATAAAAGCTATCATTAAGGGGCTAGAGAAATGACTTAGCAGTTAAGAGCACTGGCTGCTCTTGCAGAAGACCTGGGTTCAATTTCCAGCACCTATATGGCAGCTAATATCCATCTGTAACTCAAGTTCCAGGAGATACAAAGCTCTCTTCAGGGCACTGCATGCTTCATGTACACTTACACACATACAGACAAAACACTCTACACATAAAATAAAAACAAGAGAAAATTTTATCATTAAGCAAAATCATTAGTCACATTAATAATAAAGAAGCTGAGCCTGGTAGGGAACATCTGTAATTCCTGCTACTAGAGAGGCTGAGAAGGAAAGACTGCCAAGTTCAACACCTGCCTGAGGAACTTGGTGAAACCCTACCTGAAAACAAAAAGGAAAAAGAGGACTGGGGATAAAGCTCAGGGGAAAATGCTTACCTAGAGTGAGCACCAGGAGGAAGAGGAAAATTCCACTTATGAAAGTTAAACAGTCTAAAGAACAATTAAAACAAAGAAATTTCTTCCTTAAACAACATCTCTGAAATGAAAATAAAGTACAGAAGCTAGCCAGACGTGGTAGTGCATACCTTTAATCCTAGCACTCAGGAGGCAGAGGCAGGAGGATCTCTGTGAGTTCAAGGTCAGCCTGGTCCAGGACAGCTGGGGCTACAGGGAGACTCTGTCTCAAAAAGAAAAAAAAAAAAAGTATAAAAGCCAAAAAAAAGGGAGAGGGCAGGGAGTCTGCAACCCATCCTTCATTAGCAGTCAAACTATAGCATTAAATTGGAGGACATGTCAGTCCTAGCCCTTGCTGAGTACTCAGTCATTTAGTATCTGCAGAATATGAAGAACATAATTAATAAACAGATCTCAAATCTCACCATTTCCTCTCACTAGGTAACCGAATCTCAGTGCATCTCTCGGAAAAAAGAGAGGACCCTAATGAAAACTAAAGAAACAGCAAGCAGAAAAACACATCACCTGACTTCTTAGGCAGTATTCTGAGATGATCTTATTATTGATTATTGTCACTCCTAAGGTTGGAAGTCTAGATGGGGTGCCAGGTTAGTCTGTTTCTAAATTGCTGATTCTGTAAATGAACTGACTTGAAGCAAATGTACACCACTAATTAAATAACAAATACCTACATTTATATTCAATTCTGTTTAAAAATTTTTTTTAATTTTATTTCGTGAAATTTTCTTTTTTTTTTTTTTGGTCTTTTTTTAAGACGGGGTCTCCCTGTAGCCCCAGCTGTCCTGGAACTCACTCTGTAGACCAGGCTGGCCTTGAACTCACAAAGATCCGCCTGCCTCTGCCTCCCAAGTGCTAGGATCAAAGGCATGCACCACCATGCCCAGCTTATTTCATGAAATTTTCTAACTTGATACTAATTACAAAACCGGAGTTCGGACTTCACTAATTCACAAACAGAGAAATGAACATGTAAGGAACGTACAGAAGTGCTAAGAAAAAGGCTGGAACTATAAATCATTCTTCTGACTGAGCCTCCTGACTCTGGAGAATGTACGTCTTCAGGGAGGTTTCACATTTTAAAATTCTGAATTCTAGATTGTGTAATACCCTTATTACACATTTAGAAACTTGAGTATTTTCTAAATGTGTAATAAGGGTAGAAATTACTCAAGGTAAATATCCTTATTACACATTTAGAAACTACTCAAGTTCTGCCATTTCATTAAAAAAAAAATGAATTCCAAGTCAAAAAAGAAAATCCGTCTTTGTCCACTTTACATAGCTCAAAAATAGCCATGTGAATTACTAACATCCAGTGGTCTCATTGATGTCATTGACTCAAGCTGAGCAAAACCATAGTGTGAGTAGGGAGGAGAAGGAGTGAGATGATGTGACAAACCATGTAACACAGGGTCTGTTCCCATCCTGGGGAAATAAACAAATGGCCAGGGCATCACCGATGGTAGTGAGAGGCTGGGAACAGTTCTCCATATCTTGCCTCTTCTGTTTCAAAGCTATAAAATTCGCTTTGCTTTAACTTGAGCTTCTTTCACTTAGACCCTAAACGAATAACTAGATATCAAGCTGGAGACATACCTCACTCCAAGACAGAGTGCTTGCCTGGCATGCTTGAGACTCTAGGTTCAATCCTCAGCACCTCAAAAAATACTTTAATTGCAGACACTGGCACTTATTTTGGACAAAAGGATTTAACTCACAAGGAAGAGGACAGAGAGGAAGAAGAACAGAAGAAGCAGAAGGAGAGGGTCCCAAAACAAAGGGTTGGAGGTAAAGAATAGTTTACTTAAGATTCTCCTTGGTCCATGTAAATGTAACACTTTTTCCACAGTTCTAAAAGAAAACACTACCACCAACAGAAAATGTACAGGCCTGCTCTACACTTTACCAACATTATCAGAAACAGGCAGAGACCAAGAAGATATCTGTAACAACTTCTCAGTTTCATAGTAATACCACCCAAATGGTCAAAACAGCAGCATGGAGCTGCAGCTTAGTAAGAGAACACAAAGCCCCCCTGGGTTCAGTCCCAGAACCATACACACAAAGACCATAAAGAACATGAACGCTTAGCAGACAAAGCTACAATCAGAAGTCAATATTGTACCACAGGCCTTTAAGCTTAGCACTCAGGAGGTTAGGCAGGAGAATGCACATTTTGAGTCTATCCTAGGTTACATAGGAGTACTAGGCCAACCAGGACTACATAGAAAGACTTTTTTTTTTTTTGGTCTTTTTGAGACAGGGTCTCCCTGTAGCCCCAGCTGGCCCGCAACTCACTATGTATACCAGGCTGGCCTTGAACTCACAGAGATCTGCCTGCCTCTGCCTCCTGAGCTCTGTAACTTCACACCTACCGTACATCATCCTCTTCTATTTTGAAACTCTGTTTTCCACCAAGATGCATGAATTCTTTCCACTGTTAAACCTAAGAACACTAAGTCTCCCTAAAAATGTCTGCTTCGGAGGCAGAGGCAGGTGAATCTTTGTGAGTTCAAGGACAGCCTGGTCTACAGAGAGAGTTCCAGGACAGCTGGGGATACAGGGAGACCCTGTCTCAAAAAAAAACAAAAACAAACAAAAAAAAAAGGTCTGATTTCTCAGGTATGCTAATTAGAAAAACGTCCCACCCTACCAATTGATAGGAGACCAATAATAGATTAGCTCCATCCATTCTTCCCTGTGGCTGAAAAGAGAGAGGAAAAATACAGCAATGATCCACTCACTGGGCTCATTCATCAAACCAGGCGCAATCACACCCAGCAGCCCACAGAGGAACCAGGGTTAACATCTGGTGCTCATCTTCTTTGGTTTTCATGTGCTTTCCTATCCAATAGCAGCTGAGGGAATGACAGTAACAATGGCTCCTGTGGCTTCATGGTGGATACCAGTGGGAACA
Source organism: Rhizomys pruinosus (assembly GCA_009823505.1). Classification (NCBI taxonomy): domain Eukaryota; kingdom Metazoa; phylum Chordata; class Mammalia; order Rodentia; family Spalacidae; genus Rhizomys; species Rhizomys pruinosus. The sequence goes on along the minus strand of VZQC01008976.1, from coordinate 720,276 downwards.
GTGCCATGTGAATGCAAACTGCACATTCCTAATAAGCCCTAATTTTCAGGAAACTTAGGTACTTTGGACCTACTGTTTGGGTCACATCACAAACTGCAACATCGAGAATCTCAGATGGGGTAGGACACTCTCCCCATACACCAATTATCAATGTTTCACTTTCAGCTCAGAATTTACCTATTTGCCTGGGAAAGGTACATGAATCCGTGCGCCATAAACATTTCAACACTTTAGGCATACTGTTAGGCTATCAATAGAGGGTACTGTGAAGACACTGCAGAAGGCTTTGCCTTCTGGTTCCCAAGGGCTTAGCAACAGGCTCCTTGTAACCCAGACAGCTTTTCCAAACTCTGGCTCCTCCAGGGCCCAGCTCCCCTGGTGGGCACTGATTCCTTGTAGGCAGACTACTACTGTTAGACACAGGGCAGCAGTGCCCAATGCCCAGCAGCCAGAAGCCACCACTCTGGCAGGTTTGTAGCTTCGAACTTGTAAGAAACCTTACCTCGATGAGAACAGTTTCCCCTCCACACCACAGAGGCAAGAACCATGGCAAGCTCTAAAGGGAACACTTCCTCCAAGTATGACTGACACGCCAAGAGCCAGCCACACAACACTCTCTCCACCAAGGACTGGATCCTTCTTGGAGCCAAGGGCAGTCGAGGGTTTTTTTTGTTTTTTTGTTTTTTTTTTTTTTGGTCTTTTCGTGACAGGATCTCCCTTTAGCCCCAGCTGTCCTGGAACTCACTCTGTAGACCAGGCTGGCCTTGAACTCACAAAGATCTGCCTGCCTCTGCCTCCCAAGTGCTAGGATTAAAGGCATGTGCTACCACGCCTGGCTGAGAGTAATTTCTTTTCATTCAATCTATCTCTACTATATTCGTGTCATACTTAATCCAGTATATTAAAAGTTCCCTACTCAACTCATTGCAGTTTTTCTCTCTTGATGCGATTTGGACTAATATATCTTAATGAAAGGTTGGGTAGTTCTGTTCAATGATATAAAAACTAATATAAGAGCCTCATGTAAACAAGTGAAAGAGTATAAATATTTAAAGCTGAAAATTGTATCTTATAAAAACAAGCATTTCACTGAGTACATGACACATTAATTCAAATGTTCCTTAACAGGACAGGCCTAGCCCTATTATGAGTACTCTACAGTCTAGAAAATGATTAATAACCCCAAAAATGATAATAACCAATTTTAAAACTATTTTTATTAATCATAGGTGTTTCCTAATGATCAAGCTCTAAAAAGCTTACAACATTAAAACAAAAAAAAATTTTTGGTCTGTTTTAAAAGAGACAGGATCGCTGGGGTAGCGCACGCCTTTAATCCTAGCACTCGGGAGGCAGAGGCAGGCGGATCTTTGTGAATTCAAGGCCAGCCTGGTCTACAGAGTAAGTTCAGCTGGGGCTACAGGGAGACCCTGTCTCAAAAAGAAAAAAAAAAAAAAGTATAAAAGCCAAAAAAAAGGGAGAGGGCAGGGAGTCTGCAACCCATCCTTCATTAGCAGTCAAACTATAGCATTAAATTGGAGGACATGTCAGTCCTAGCCCTTGCTGAGTACTCAGTCATTTAGTATCTGCAGAATATGAAGAACATAATTAATAAACAGATCTCAAATCTCACCATTTCCTCTCACTAGGTAACCGAATCTCAGTGCATCTCTCGGAAAAAAGAGAGGACCCTAATGAAAACTAAAGAAACAGCAAGCAGAAAAACACATCACCTGACTTCTTAGGCAGTATTCTGAGATGATCTTATTATTGATTATTGTCACTCCTAAGGTTGGAAGTCTAGATGGGGTGCCAGGTTAGTCTGTTTCTAAATTGCTGATTCTGTAAATGAACTGACTTGAAGCAAATGTACACCACTAATTAAATAACAAATACCTACATTTATATTCAATTCTGTTTAAAAATTTTTTTTAATTTTATTTCGTGAAATTTTCTTTTTTTTTTTTTTGGTCTTTTTTTAAGACGGGGTCTCCCTGTAGCCCCAGCTGTCCTGGAACTCACTCTGTAGACCAGGCTGGCCTTGAACTCACAAAGATCCGCCTGCCTCTGCCTCCCAAGTGCTAGGATCAAAGGCATGCACCACCATGCCCAGCTTATTTCATGAAATTTTCTAACTTGATACTAATTACAAAACCGGAGTTCGGACTTCACTAATTCACAAACAGAGAAATGAACATGTAAGGAACGTACAGAAGTGCTAAGAAAAAGGCTGGAACTATAAATCATTCTTCTGACTGAGCCTCCTGACTCTGGAGAATGTACGTCTTCAGGGAGGTTTCACATTTTAAAATTCTGAATTCTAGATTGTGTAATACCCTTATTACACATTTAGAAACTTGAGTATTTTCTAAATGTGTAATAAGGGTAGAAATTACTCAAGGTAAATATCCTTATTACACATTTAGAAACTACTCAAGTTCTGCCATTTCATTAAAAAAAAAATGAATTCCAAGTCAAAAAAGAAAATCCGTCTTTGTCCACTTTACATAGCTCAAAAATAGCCATGTGAATTACTAACATCCAGTGGTCTCATTGATGTCATTGACTCAAGCTGAGCAAAACCATAGTGTGAGTAGGGAGGAGAAGGAGTGAGATGATGTGACAAACCATGTAACACAGGGTCTGTTCCCATCCTGGGGAAATAAACAAATGGCCAGGGCATCACCGATGGTAGTGAGAGGCTGGGAACAGTTCTCCATATCTTGCCTCTTCTGTTTCAAAGCTATAAAATTCGCTTTGCTTTAACTTGAGCTTCTTTCACTTAGACCCTAAACGAATAACTAGATATCAAGCTGGAGACATACCTCACTCCAAGACAGAGTGCTTGCCTGGCATGCTTGAGACTCTAGGTTCAATCCTCAGCACCTCAAAAAATACTTTAATTGCAGACACTGGCACTTATTTTGGACAAAAGGATTTAACTCACAAGGAAGAGGACAGAGAGGAAGAAGAACAGAAGAAGCAGAAGGAGAGGGTCCCAAAACAAAGGGTTGGAGGTAAAGAATAGTTTACTTAAGATTCTCCTTGGTCCATGTAAATGTAACACTTTTTCCACAGTTCTAAAAGAAAACACTACCACCAACAGAAAATGTACAGGCCTGCTCTACACTTTACCAACATTATCAGAAACAGGCAGAGACCAAGAAGATATCTGTAACAACTTCTCAGTTTCATAGTAATACCACCCAAATGGTCAAAACAGCAGCATGGAGCTGCAGCTTAGTAAGAGAACACAAAGCCCCCCTGGGTTCAGTCCCAGAACCATACACACAAAGACCATAAAGAACATGAACGCTTAGCAGACAAAGCTACAATCAGAAGTCAATATTGTACCACAGGCCTTTAAGCTTAGCACTCAGGAGGTTAGGCAGGAGAATGCACATTTTGAGTCTATCCTAGGTTACATAGGAGTACTAGGCCAACCAGGACTACATAGAAAGACTTTTTTTTTTTTTGGTCTTTTTGAGACAGGGTCTCCCTGTAGCCCCAGCTGGCCCGCAACTCACTATGTATACCAGGCTGGCCTTGAACTCACAGAGATCTGCCTGCCTCTGCCTCCTGAGCTCTGTAACTTCACACCTACCGTACATCATCCTCTTCTATTTTGAAACTCTGTTTTCCACCAAGATGCATGAATTCTTTCCACTGTTAAACCTAAGAACACTAAGTCTCCCTAAAAATGTCTGCTTCGGAGGCAGAGGCAGGTGAATCTTTGTGAGTTCAAGGACAGCCTGGTCTACAGAGAGAGTTCCAGGACAGCTGGGGATACAGGGAGACCCTGTCTCAAAAAAAAACAAAAACAAACAAAAAAAAAAGGTCTGATTTCTCAGGTATGCTAATTAGAAAAACGTCCCACCCTACCAATTGATAGGAGACCAATAATAGATTAGCTCCATCCATTCTTCCCTGTGGCTGAAAAGAGAGAGGAAAAATACAGCAATGATCCACTCACTGGGCTCATTCATCAAACCAGGCGCAATCACACCCAGCAGCCCACAGAGGAACCAGGGTTAACATCTGGTGCTCATCTTCTTTGGTTTTCATGTGCTTTCCTATCCAATAGCAGCTGAGGGAATGACAGTAACAATGGCTCCTGTGGCTTCATGGTGGATACCAGTGGGAACAGTGCCATGTGAATGCAAACTGCACATTCCTAATAAGCCCTAATTTTCAGGAAACTTAGGTACTTTGGACCTACTGTTTGGGTCACATCACAAACTGCAACATCGAGAATCTCAGATGGGGTAGGACACTCTCCCCATACACCAATTATCAATGTTTCACTTTCAGCTCAGAATTTACCTATTTGCCTGGGAAAGGTACATGAATCCGTGCGCCATAAACATTTCAACACTTTAGGCATACTGTTAGGCTATCAATAGAGGGTACTGTGAAGACACTGCAGAAGGCTTTGCCTTCTGGTTCCCAAGGGCTTAGCAACAGGCTCCTTGTAACCCAGACAGCTTTTCCAAACTCTGGCTCCTCCAGGGCCCAGCTCCCCTGGTGGGCACTGATTCCTTGTAGGCAGACTACTACTGTTAGACACAGGGCAGCAGTGCCCAATGCCCAGCAGCCAGAAGCCACCACTCTGGCAGGTTTGTAGCTTCGAACTTGTAAGAAACCTTACCTCGATGAGAACAGTTTCCCCTCCACACCACAGAGGCAAGAACCATGGCAAGCTCTAAAGGGAACACTTCCTCCAAGTATGACTGACACGCCAAGAGCCAGCCACACAACACTCTCTCCACCAAGGACTGGATCCTTCTTGGAGCCAAGGGCAGTCGAGGGTTTTTTTTGTTTTTTTGTTTTTTTTTTTTTTGGTCTTTTCGTGACAGGATCTCCCTTTAGCCCCAGCTGTCCTGGAACTCACTCTGTAGACCAGGCTGGCCTTGAACTCACAAAGATCTGCCTGCCTCTGCCTCCCAAGTGCTAGGATTAAAGGCATGTGCTACCACGCCTGGCTGAGAGTAATTTCTTTTCATTCAATCTATCTCTACTATATTCGTGTCATACTTAATCCAGTATATTAAAAGTTCCCTACTCAACTCATTGCAGTTTTTCTCTCTTGATGCGATTTGGACTAATATATCTTAATGAAAGGTTGGGTAGTTCTGTTCAATGATATAAAAACTAATATAAGAGCCTCATGTAAACAAGTGAAAGAGTATAAATATTTAAAGCTGAAAATTGTATCTTATAAAAACAAGCATTTCACTGAGTACATGACACATTAATTCAAATGTTCCTTAACAGGACAGGCCTAGCCCTATTATGAGTACTCTACAGTCTAGAAAATGATTAATAACCCCAAAAATGATAATAACCAATTTTAAAACTATTTTTATTAATCATAGGTGTTTCCTAATGATCAAGCTCTAAAAAGCTTACAACATTAAAACAAAAAAAAATTTTTGGTCTGTTTTAAAAGAGACAGGATCGCTGGGGTAGCGCACGCCTTTAATCCTAGCACTCGGGAGGCAGAGGCAGGCGGATCTTTGTGAATTCAAGGCCAGCCTGGTCTACAGAGTGAGTTCCAGGCCAGCTGGGGCTACAGGGAGACCCTGTCTCGAAAAGACCAAATAAATAAATAAATAAACAAACAAACAAATAAAAATAAAGAGACAGGATCGCACTGTAACCCTAGCTATCCTGGAACTCACTCTGTAGACCAGGCTGTCCTTGAACTCACAGAGATCCACCTGCCTCTGCCTCCCGAGTGCTAGGATTAAAGGTGTGTACCACCACACCTGGCTCAAATATTTTAAATAAAAAAAAAATTGCAGTATCAAAAAGAAAAGCTTTAAGATAACACCTCCCAGGCTGGAGAGATGGCCTAGTGGTTAAGAATGCCGACTGCTCTTACAGAAGACCCGGGTTCGATCCCCAGCACCCACATGGCGGCCGAGAACTGTCTGAAACTCCAATTCCAGGAGAACTACACTTCCAGGGGAATCCAACACCCTCTTCTGACCTCCTCGGCAGTGCACGACACGGGTGCACAAACTTGCATGCAGACAGTACATTCATACACATACAGAAATAAATAAAATTAAAAAAAAAAAAAAAGATAACAATTCCCATTTCAAATAGCACAGGACAAGCCCAACTCTTTCCATAGCCCAGTGATGAACCTTCTAATTCTGTCAGCTCTTGACTACACAGAAACCCAAACAAGCAAGCAATCATGATCGTAGGATGGTAAAGCTGAACAGGATCATGGGAAGGAGCTTGAGATGAGGGGAGACAGGGGCGTCTTAAAATCATATGAATGTTTGTCCTACCTATCAAGTAAATACGCACTGAGGAGTTCACGGTATCTAACAATTCACTGATGTAATTAACCTAACAAACCCCAGTAACCTCTTTACAAAAATAAAAAACCAAATCAATCAACAAAAAGTTCATCAAAGTTACTCAAGTGAAAAAGTCATCTTTCTTCTCAAAAAAGTAGAAAGCAAACATCACCTGTCCACAGTAACGGAACCGAGACACCATGACAGGTGGACTCTGAAGAGCAGAGTCATAATGCTAAGCGTTTCCGTATTCTAGTTTCTTAAATAAAAAATAAAAATGTAATATAAATTCAGTTTCTTTTAAATCACTCCAAAACGAAAAGCATAAAATTATTGGTAGTCACCATTAGGGGAAAGGGGGAGGTGAGATGTAAAAGACATAAAAGACAAAGCAAAGTGGATCATTAAGCAGCATTTTATGTCACCGCTGAACAAGAAAGTTGACTTTAGAAAAACAGAAAACATAGAAATTTCTTTTTAAAAAACAAAAGCTGTGCTTCTTACTTGAGAGAGTCCAGGGGACGATGCATGTCCCAGGGGCGTGGCCGAGAGATTTGGATGCCCCTTGTTTATTTCATGTGCTGAGTAAGGGGAAGGGGGTGGGGGTCCAGGCTGTCTTGCTACTTGTGTCACCTGTGAGGAAATCAAAGAATATATTAATAACTAAATCTATGAATACAGATAAACTAGCTAAATCTTTTTTTTTTTTAATTTTTTTATTTTTTTAGAGGCAGATGTGGTAGCATATACCTTTAGTCTCTGCACAGAAGCAGGTGGCTCTCTGTGAGTTCAAGGCCAGCCTTATCTACATAGGGAGCTCCAGGCCGGCTGGGTCGATAGGGAGACCCTGTCTCAAAAAGACCACCCCAAAACACCTACCAACAATGGAACCTTTACACCTAAGGCTCACAGAACATAGTGGAACAAGTGGTAGAGAGAATACTAATCCATCTGTCAACTTTCACTAAAGCTTCCACATGCAACAGAAGGACAATGAACACAGAAGGCTACAACTAGCCAAACTTTAGAGAATAAGAGACTGCAGAGTACATGTCCCTGGATAAGATTCCTATATTAAGCCTCACCCACCCAGAGATCAGGAACCATTGTGAAAGATGGGGTAGGATGATTCTAAGAGCCAGGGGTAGGAGACAGGAGAGATAGCTCAGTGGTTAAGAGCACTGGCTACTCTTGCAGAGGATCATGTTTGATTCCCAGCATGCACATGACAGCCAACGACCATCTGTAAATCCAGTTCCAGGGGATGCAACGCCCTCTTCTGACTTCCATAGGAAGTGGACACAGGTGGTGCACTTATATACATGCAGGCAATACACTCATACATTTAAAATAAAATAAAAATATAAAATATTTTTTAAAAAGGAGCCAGGGAGCTGGGCATGGCTATATACACCTTTAATCCCAGCACTCAGAGGAGGCAGAGGTAGATGAATCCCTGTGAGTTCATGGCCAGCCTGGTCTACAGAGCGAGTTCCAGGACAACTGGGGCTACAAGGAGACCCTGTCTCAAAAAGACCAAAAAAAAAAAAAAAAAAAAAAAAAAAAAAGACCAAAAAAAGAGCCAGGGGTGGGACAGGGACATGACTATAAAAAATATTTTAAAAAAATCAAACAAAATAAAGCAGACTAAATACAGGCCAGAGGGACAAATAAATAAGCAGTGCTCCTCAGTGGTCTGTACTTCAGCTCTTGCTTCCAGTCTCCTGCCCTGAGTTCCTACTCTGCCCTCAATGATGAACTGTGATTGAGATGTACAAGCCAAACAAACCTTTTCCTCCAGCCACTCCCAACAAAACAACGACAAACCCAAAAGGCAAACAAACAAATAGTATACTGCACTGGACTAAATAACTGTCATTGGTACATATATGGTTTCCTTATCTATAAAGCCTAGGATTCACAAATGAGAGAAAAACATGGTATTTATATATCTGAGACTTAGTTAAATACCTCCAGTTACAAACATTTCCTGCAAATGAAATAACTTCATCCCTCTTTATGAGTGAAAAAATTTCACTGAGTTATAAACTACATTTTCTTTATTCCCCAGTTGTTAGAAATCTAGGATGGTCCCATGAATAAAGTATTGTGAGCAGTGCTACAATAATCACTGATGTGCAAGTTTTTAAAAAATTTAAATAAGCAAATAAAATTAAATTTTGTGCCTCATAAATTGTGGTAAAGTGAGTACTAGAATGAACAAGGGCTTTCTACTTCAAAAATGAAGAGATACAAATATTTAAAAATACATGAGTATTTTCCATCATCTTGATAACATTCTTGAAACATAATGTTTATTTAAAGGTTCATTTACTTTTATGTGTATAAGTGTTTTTCCTGTCTGTATTTAAGTGCAGCATGCACATGCCTGATGCCCATGGATCCCACAGAGCTGGAATCACATAAGGTGGTGATCCACTGAGTTCTGGGAAGAACCAAACTCAGGTTCTCTGCAACAGCAAGAAGTACTCTTAACTTCTGAACTAGTTTTCCAGCCCCTGAAGCATAACCTTAAAACTAAAACTTTGAAACAAAACACATGCTAAATGAATGAAGAGAAACTTGAAAATTTATCACATTTTGTAGAAGAAACAAGAGGAACTGCTGTCGAGGAAGAGAAGGCTGAGAAGGGCAAGTTTTGGAGATGACATAACTTTTCTCTATCTTCATCAGTGAAAATTACATGACTACATGTCTGTCAAGACTCAGAATAGTCCCATGTGCTGGGTGGTGCCTGCCTCAGAGGAGGCAAGAGCAAGGTGAGTTCAGGGCCATAGAAAGACTCTGTAGAGAAAGGAAGAAGAGGGTTGATCAATTTCCTTAGCAAAGCCCTGGATCAAACCCTACCTCCACATAAACTGGGTATTATGGCACAGGCCTGTAAGTCCAGTACATACAAGGTACAGGCAGGAAGATCAGTAGTAAGGTCATCCTTGGCCACATAGAAAGTTCAATTCAAGGCCAGTCTGGATTGTATACACTGTCTCAAACAAAACCAAAAAAAAAAAAAAAAAAATACCTGTGTAAGGCATTTTATAACAAGAAGCAATTATATTCCCAAATTAAAACTGGCTAAATATTCAGTCCTTCACTTTATGATTCATGAAAGCACACCTAAACAACTGCTACTCTCAATTATAGACAACGAGTTGTCTCAGAAAGTAAACCTTAGCATAAAATACACTTTGTGCTGTGTGTTTTGTCCAACTCTAGACTGATGTAAATTTTCTCAGCTAAAGGTAGGTCAAGCTATTCTACGGTTGGTTGGTTGGTTGGTTGGTTGGCTGGCTGGCTGGTATACGTGTAGTTAAGTGTATTTTCAACTTACTTTATTTAGAATTTACCACAGGCTTAATATGAAGCAAACTCACTGCAAGCTGAGGAGATCCATATAGGTAAAAACTAAAAGTCCTACTGTGGTAATACATGAGCTCTTCATTCATATATTACGGTTAATTTTGGCCTATATCCTAATTAAAAGGATGCTAACATTAAATTTCAGAAAATTTCTGCACCTCATGTCTTAGATCTTTGAATTCTGTCAAAGAGAAAGGAAAGTGCTCTCTGAATGACATTTTCCAGAAATTGGTAGTCAGAAGCTCTGAAGAGTATCTAATAGCTGGAAATGTGGCTCATTATGTCCATCTACTACACATCAACACTTCTAGAGTCAGATACCTCCCTACAATGAGACTTCTAGGCAATAACTAGAATCAAAAGTTTAAAGGTTAACAAAGCTATCTGTGATGCCAAATTATGACCAGCAATTAAATTAGATCCTAATTATATCTAGTTTCATCCTTACTTATTTTCGGGGGGGGGGAGGAGTTTGAGGTATCCCCATAACCCCAGCAGGCCTGGAACTAGGCCCTGTAGATCAGGCTGGCCTTAAAGTCACAGAGATCCACCTGCCTCTGCCTCCTGAGTGATAGGATTAAAGGCAGGTGCCACCACACCTGGCTTAAAGATAGTTCTTAGCTGCCATGTGGGTGCTGGGACTCAAACCCAAGTCCTCTGCAAAAGCAGTTGGTGCTCTTAACCTCTGAGCCATCTCCCTAGACCTCTACCTCAGTTTTTTTTTTATTTTTATTTATTTATTTATTTATTTTATGTGTATGAATGTACTGTCTGCATTTAGGTCTGTGCACCCATGTCGTGCAATGCTGCAGGGGTCAGAAGAGGGTCTGGGATTCCCCTGGAACTGGAGTTCTCCTGGAATTGGAGTTACAGACGGTTCTCAGCCACCATGTGGGTGCTGGTGATCGAACCTGGGTCCTCTGCAAGAGCAGTCGGAACCCTTAACCACTAGACCATCTCTCCAGCCCTCTACCTTAACTTTTACTTCTTTTTTTTTTTTTTTTGGTCTTTTCGAGACAGGGTCTCCCTGTAGTCCCAGCTATCCTGGAACTCACTCTGTAGACCACGCTGGCCTTGAACTCACAAAGATCCACCTGCCTCTGCCTCCCAAGTGCTAGGATTAAAGGCATGTGCCACCACGACCGGCAACTTTTACTTCTTAATACACTTATTTTTTCTAGAAACTTCCCTGCCACTTCTGAATACCATTATATTTTTTAGAAAGACCATCCAGCATGGGCTGGAGAGATAGCCTAGCGGTTAAGAGCACCGACGCTCTTGCAGAGGACCCGGGTTCGATCCCCAGCACCCACATGGCGGCTAAGAACCGTCTGTAACTCCAATTCCAGGAGAACTCCAGTTCCAGGGGAATCCGAGACCCTCTTCTGACCTCCG